>SJYA01000765.1:50570-88660 GCA_006410615.1 Neotragus moschatus | reverse complement strand
GTGGTCATGTATGGGTGTGAGAGTTGGACTGTGAAGAAGGCTGAGCGCCGAAGAATTGATACTTTTGAACTGTGGTGTTGGAGAAGACTCTTGAGAGTCCCTTGGACTGCAAGGAGATCCAACTAGTCCATTCTGAAGGAGATCAGTTTTGGGTGTTTTTTGGAAGGAATGATGCTAAAGCTGAAACTCCAATACTTTGGCCACCTCATGCAAAGAGCTGACTCATTGGAAAAGACTCTGATGCTGGGAGGGATTGGGGGCAGGAGGAGAAGGAGATGACCGAGGATGAGATGGCTGGATGGCATCACAGACTTGATGGACGTGAGTCTGAGTGAACTCTGGGAGTTTGTGATGGACAGGGAGGCCTGGCGTGCTGCAGTTCGTGGGGTCGCAGAGTCAGACACGACTGAGCGACTGAACTGAACTGAACTGAATAGATATAAATGAGGCTTTAATTTCAGATCTGTTTGACTTGGGATTTTATCGAAAACTATATCAACAGTTTTTGTCTTAAAGCATAAAAATTTTTAATAGCTGTATTTAAGTAAAAATTGTGATTCTTAAAATAATTCACAGTGTCTCAGAAACAGCAATATAATTTCAGAGGAAGAGGTAAATTGAATCTTTCTATGAAAGTTAGTCTCTCTTCCTGGAATCCTTAAGAACATGGGAGCATCCCTAATTTTGAAGTAATTTAAAAACAAAAAATAGAAAGGGATGCAAGCTATTTTCCATGTACACTAATGCATTATTTTTTCCTAGTCCATTTCTTCTATACTCCAAATGTCCATGCAATTTTCCCAGAAACTGAGTATTTTTAATTTACCCTTTCCTTGTGCTTTTTCCTTGGTGCTAAGGGCTGATTTCTTATACTGGCTCACTGGTAAACTTGTTTCTGTGTAATAAAGTAGACCAAGGTTACTCTGTGATTGCCATTTTGAACCTGAGTTGTGCTCTCAAGTTTAAGGGATAATGGTGATATTGCAAAAGGAATAAAGATCCTGGTGACCTTGAATCCAGGCACACAATGCTGGTTATAGTCAGACCTCTGTTTTCAAATCTCTGTGTTTAGGCATATAGTAGCTGTGTGGGTTTGTGTAAGTTACTTCACTTCTCTGTGCAGAGCTAGCTTCAAGGATGTGTAGTCTGCAGTTACCCAAGGCCTGGTACTCAGGAGGACTCTTTTGTTCTTGTTCAGTTGCTACATCATGTCCGACTCTTTATGACTCCATGGACTGCAGCACGCCAAGCTCCTCTGTCCTCCACTATCTCCTGGTTGCTCAAATTCAGTCCATTGAGTTGGTGATGCTATCTAACCATCCCATTCCCTGCAACCCTCTTCTCCTTTTACCTTCAGTCTTTCCTTCCCAGCATCAGGGTTTTTTTTTTTTTTTTTTTAACAATGAATCAGCTCTTCTCATCAAATGGCTAAAGTACTGGAGCTTCCGCCTCAGCATCAGTTCTTCCAGTGAATATTCAGGGTTGACTTCCTTTAGAATTGACCAGTTTGATTTCCTTGCAGTCCAAGGGACTCTCAAGAGTCTTCTCCAGTACCACAATTTAAAAGCATCAGTTCTTTGGTGCTCAGCCTTCTTTAAAGAGGACTCAGCCCTTGGTTTCATTCCCTGCTGTCTCTATCTTGAAATTTGTAGTATTTTTCATACACAGAGCTTTTGCATTTTCATTTGGCACCAGGTCTCACAAATTATATAGCAGATCTTGTTTCTAATCCTTATTTTATTATTTTTTTAATTTATAAAAATTTTAATAATTTATAAAACAGGGATAGTTTTCTTCATCTTAAGGTGCATGGGCTCCTCCTAGGAAAGGGCATGCCAGTGGGAAGGTAGAGTCAGGCAGTGAGCTTAATCCAAACTGTTTAATTTATTAAGGAGGAAAGTTGAACTTGGCCATCACCTGATGTTCACTCTTCTTAGTGTCTTTTGGTTTAGCCAGCTGTGGTCATGTGCCATGGGTGGGGGCAAATAAAAGTGCTCTTTTAAATAAGAGTATCTAGGAGATATTAGAAACATAAGGCAAAGATGCATGGAACCATTGTCAGGTAAATGACATGATAATGAGGGAGAGTGTTTCTCTTTATGTCAGCAAAATTGGGCTGTGGCCTCACCATGTCGGTGCTGGCATCATGGCATCAGGGTCATAGCATAGGAGACTGGCACTGGCCAAGCGCCAGGGGCAGTGTTGACAGCGGTGATAACGTTCCCTTTGAGGTTTTAAAGCAGCAGATACACTCACAGCCACTACCACCATGAAAATGAACTGACATTATCCTGGGAGGAAGTGGAGGAGAATGGCAGATGTCAGGTGCTTCCTTAGGCACTGTATGAAAAACACAGGTCAGAAATATTCTACACACTCTAAGAAATAATTGGAATGGATTTTGTAAGGGGCTAGAGGTACTTTAAAAGCTAATGAGGAAATGGCATCAGAGAAAGGTGGGTTGTTGAGAAAATTGACCCTATTCCGAGTTATTGTGGTCTGTGATATATAGGTTACTTTGACAAATGAGCCTCCTTTGTTTTCTTAATTAATGTTGGGAATAATTGTATTTTGATTATATATTTAAGGCAATGTAAATGAAAGTGTTAGTCATTCAATTATGTCTGACTCTTTTGCAACTCCATGGACTGTAGCCCACAGGCTCCTCTGTCCATGGAATTCTCCAGGCAAGAATCCTGGAGTGGGTAGCCATTCTCTTCTCCAGGGAATCTTTCCAACACAGGGATCAAACCCAGGTCAACTGCATTGCAGACAGTTTCTTTACTGACTGAGCCACTAGGGAAGTCTTATAAGGCCATGTAACATTCTAGCAAATCAATCTGAACACCAAAAGCAAGGGAAAATAAACCTCAGTAGAAATATTACTAATGCATCCCTTCTTTATAAAAAATGATAATGGATTGTTACTGTGTTGTTTAGAAAGGTTTTTATTTCCTGTTAACACCTCACAGCTCATGAAGTTGAAGGCCATTTAGTATGAAAGTGATGGCTCACATGGTAAAGGATCTGCCTGCAATGCAGGAGACCCTGGTTTGAATGTTCCAAATCAGGAAGATCCCCTGGAGAAGGGAATGGCAACCCACTCTAGTATTTTTGCCTGGAGAATTTTACCAATGGATGAGCCTGGTGGGCTTCAGGCCATGGAGTTGCAGTCAAACATGACTGGGTGACTAATATACAGTATGCAAGTGAAGGATTCTGTTCATGTTCCTACATTTATACTGTGGAATTAAATATGGATAACAAATTGGCACATATTCCCAGTTAGCCAATGCTGCTGTATAGTTGAGTAATCAGTGTTCACAAAAATATCTTAATTTCTGGTAATGCATAGATTAAAATAGTTACCTTCTTAGTAGATGAACTTTGTAGTTGAGAGCAGTGAGGATAAAGAGCTGTTCATGGAAGACAGTACTTTCAGAGATTATTTCTATAGTTCATTAATGTGTCAACATTCAAATTATAGGGGTCCCAGAAGAAGAAAAAGGGAAAGGGCCCAAGAAAATACTTGAAGAAATCATAGTCGAAAACTTCCCCAACTTGGGAAAGAAAATACTCAGGAAGTGCAGAGAGTCACATACAGGATAACCAAGGAGGAATAAATACACCAAGACACATATTAATCAAACCAACAAAAATTATTTAATAATTACAAGGAAAGAGCTGACCGTGGAATCACTAGCCCAACGGAAGAGACAAAAACAACAGAAACAAAAGCCACCACCCATTTCTAGGAAGGAAAGTAAAGACAGGACGTAAACTATTGGTTTGACACTTGGTACAGTGTATTTAAAAAAATGTAGCACTGAGAAACAGATTTCTCAGCCTGCAGTGCCTGCCATGGAGAAGAAATATGCCATTTAGCAAGTACCTTGCCCAGGTGTTTTTGCTCCTACCAGCTGGCAACTACAGAATATAACACCATCTTATACTCACCAGGAGACATTACAACAAGTTCCTGGGGAGTTAACAAATAGAAAATATCCAGGCATGCTCAGCAGGAATGAAGCTTTAATATTCTTAACCTGCTGAAGGCAGTGGAAAGTGTTCATTAGAACAGTTGCTTAAATAAGTCACATTTATGTCGCCCTCTAACCTATTTCTTTACTGAACTACTCTGAAGCTGACATTTCCTCAGGTATAACAACTTGCTGCAAACAGGTCAAGAACTCTGCTCTGACTTTTGCCAAATTTGGAGAGTTTTGTTTTCATTTAATGTTTGAACTATTTTGGTTGATAGCCTATATGAGAGTATTTGCCTGAAGACTTTTTGGTGGCCTTACTTTGGAATGGTCTGAGCTAAATTTATCACTTAGAAACATTAAACAATAGCTTGAACGATACACTTTCTAGCCCCAGTAGTGACCAGATACAGTGTCACGCTTTAGTCCTGAGCTTTGTTAATTCACTGTGTCTTTATGTTGATTTGAAGAGAATGACTCTTGGAAGATTTTGTTCTCATTTGGAAATATCATCTGCTAAATTGCCATACTATGCTATAAACATTTTTTTTTTAATGAAGATTACCTTCTAAGAACAATTTAGAAACATTAAGATAATTTCACTTGTAGTTGTGACCTTGAAAAAGTTGCAAAATGTTACCGCTTCATGATTTTGGCAGAGTACTTCAAACCAAACTAATGATTCCAGCAGCACTATTTTATTATTCAATTTGCTAACAATTCCAGATTCCTGCTACATATCTTAAATTTTCTTATTTATAGAAAGTATTTTCTTCTCATAGACAGCTTTAGAAATTTTCTGATACTGAAATATGTTGTTATAACACACAAACTCAAAAGAAGTTTGAGGGACAAAGCTAGTAATTCAAAAGAAATGTAAAATCAAGAGACAAAATTCAGAAAGGAAAAGTGTAGGAATTAAATCACCGTAACTTATGTGTTGATAAAAACTCAGAAAAAAGAAATGTTGTAATTACTTGAAATGTTTAATTTTAATAAATGGAACACCATTTGTTTAAAAGACATTTTCATACTATTAGCCCCCTTTTTTTCCTTCAAGGAATGTTCTGCTGGAGCATTCCTTTGGAGCAGAGAGATGCGCCAATTATCCATAAATATTTAAGATCCCACAGAATTATTTGATTTCTTGTAGCAGTTAATAAAATTGTATCAAATAATTTAGAGTAGATGAGCTGGCTGAGAATAGATGTCATGTAGCACATATGAAAGAACTATTTAACATTCTAGGAAGGTGACTCTCCTCAGCTGGATATTCCATTTTGACACTGTTTATCACACACAGCTGGTTCATCCATGGTGGGACATTCGTGGCAGAGGATGTACTCAGTGGGCAACTCAAGAATGTATGCATGATTGGATGAACCACAGGGAAGGCACTTTGACTCAATTTATAATATATTTACTTCAACATGTTTCATTTCTAGTGTTTAAAGATATATCAAGATATTTTGGATAAGGCAGATCTGATGAACTCAACATCAGATTTTATAAGACCAAAGGGAGACATTACAATATTCATCATCCTCAGAGAGGTACTTTTAAAAATGAATTCAAATTAAATGCAATAAAGGAATTTTTCCTGGAAGAATATTGAGGTTTGGTAATTTTATCCAAAGTACCGTTTTAGAACTTTTAAAGCCATATGAGAAGGACAATTTTTTTTCAGTGTCATGCAAAAAGCTGGTAACTTTTGGAAAAAGACTTTTCTAAAAGAATAATTTTATATCTAAGCCAGGTTTGGTAAACTATGGCTCATGGATCAAATTCCGCCTAGTTTGGTACGATCCATGAGCTAAGAATGGTTTTTACATTTATTTTAAAGTTAACATTTATTGAATAGGTATTCCATACCAGGTGCTACATGTCTTAACTCTTTTAATCTTCCCTATCCTTTAATGAGTTTAGCATTATCATAATCCACACTTGTCAATGTGGAAACTGAAACAGAGCGAGCCAGAGTCACCCAGCTAATAAGGGTCAGAGCCAGGAGACAGCAGTTTGACTCCAGAATCTGTACTTTCAACCTCCATGCTACAACACCTTGGAAACCCAAACTCCCTGACCTGCTCTCTGTGCAGATCACCACTTGCCTTGTCCTTATTCTTCCGTAGTTCGCTCCAGACATCTTTGGCTCTAGACAAACTCTTTTCCATTCCTAATGTGTCTTCTAATCCATGCAAGCTGTGGATTGTCACTGAAATTTGCCTTCTTCACTGAAATACTCTTAACCCATCTCTGTCTTTCCAAGTCCTGCCTGCCCTTTAAGAATTGTCACTAGTAATAAGCAACTGGAACATGCTCTTTTTATTAACCCCAAAATTTTTATAGCAAGCAACTACACAGAGGAGACATTTACAGAATTACAGGAGAAAATTTGAATAATTTGAATGGTATTCACATATTTAAATGATTGAAAAAATAGAAAAATAATATTTCATGACATGTAGAGATTATGAGAATGCAATTTCAGTGCCCGTAAATAGTGTTTCTGCACTATAGCTATGCTCATTCATTTATGTATTGTCCATTATATATTTTTTGTTGTGTATGGTTGCTTTCATGCTGAAATAGTAGAGTAGGGCTTCCCAGGTGGCCTAGTGGTAAAGAACCCACCTGGCAATGGAGAAAGGAGATGGAAGAGACGTGAGTTCGATCCCTGGGTTGGGAAGATCCTCTGGAGAAGGGCATAGCAACCCACTCCAATGTTCTTGCCTGGAGAATTCCATAGACAGAGGAGCCTGGTGGGCTACAGTCCATAGGGTTGCAAAGAGTCAGACACAACTAGCGTGACTTAGCACCCACTCATGCGCAGTTATTGCCACAGGGACAATCTGTACAAAGCCTGAAATCTTTACTATTTGGCTCTTTACAGAAAAATTTGCCAACTTCTGTTCTAAATTAGTTTCTGATTTTGACCTACAATGAAAAAGTACATAGTTTTTAATTAATTTGACTTTATGGCATAATTATTTTGTCATAATTATTTATGAGCTAACATTGTGAATGGATAATCATAACATGTTTGATTGCACTAGCATTTGCATGACATGTAGTAGGTTCCCAGTAAATACATAGTTTTGAAGACATGTTTAATTTAGTCATGTTTGTCATCTCCCTGAAGCAATTAATTGCCATAAATTTGAAAACAATACATTTGTGAAGTCACAAACCATATTTGTGTCTGATTTAACTCAGCTAAATGTAATCTTAATTAGATGCATGGTGTTCTAGCATTTTTTGTTTCCAATTCATTTTTTATGGTTCCTCTGTGCCATGCAGTATTAAAAATGTATGCAGATCTCTGTGACTGTTCTCGCTGAGAGACAGAATTTTCTGTGATCTGTAATCATCTATTTATACATAAAGAAATTGATTTGTAAAGAATCAATAATTAGATGGCCTTGGAATATAAATCTTAGCTTTCTGCTATAGAACAACTTTCTTCTGGTTGACACTTTTCTAGGTTCTGATTCTGATGCTTCCACGATTATTGATTATAATTATTTTTAAAGTTAATGACTCTCTTGTGATTTCCTTCAAGGCTGGAGTAAGTCCAAAATGCAAAACTTCTGACAGAGTTAGTAAACAAATAAATCTCTAGTCCTATCAAGCAGGTGCTTTACTGGAAGTTGTGCTTATTAGAAACAGTGTCTCACAATTCCATTAACAAAACACATCAGCATAGCGTAATAAGTCACATGTACAACACTGAGGTTTTGGAACCAGAGCCAACATCACGAGAGAGAGTGAGCTGTATAAATCTTAATCCGAGAAACTATTAAAACCTTTTAGAACAAACAGGGATATGAGAAAAAGTTTCCTAGGTAAAGACTACTTCTCTTCATGAAATAGTAAGCTATATATTTGAAATATAAGATTGTTTGGACAAAAAAAAAAGACTGTTTGCTTATATATAAAATAAGTAGAATAATTATTTTAGAATGATGTTGAACCATATTAATCTTTATTTCCACTGATACAAAATATAATCTGTATTCATGCTATTTTTTTGTGTCTCTGATAGCATAGAAAATTTGAGTAAGAGTTAGAAAAGAACTCAGCAGTTAACGTTTTTAAGAGTCTCTTAGTCTAAGTTCCGTTTTTTCACTAGGGAAATTTGAAATATAATTGATACTCCTGATCACTTTACATGATCTCTAAGTGTGTATGAAGGAAATGTTTTTTATAGGTTCTATAGCTGCTGTTTTCTATAGAATTTCTTTTTTAAAGTTAATTTGTCTGTCACTGACTCAATGGACATGAGTTTGAGCAAGCTCCGGGAGATGGTGAAGGACAGGGAAGCCTGGTGTGCTTCCTGGCATGCAGTACATTGGGTCACAAAGAGTCAGACAATACTGAGTGACCGAACAACAATGAAATGATAATTATGTAACATGGTGTTATATGTAAATCTTTTAAGAGTTTTAAATATAGCAATTTACAAATACAAAATAATGCATGTAATATGTAGGTATGGTATATGGCACAATGATATAATGAACACCATTGCCCATATCAAGAATCAGAACACTAGTATCCTGGATCCCTTTAGACATTATTTTGAATTTTGTGTTTGTTATTCCCATGCTTTTATTTTAAAATAGTTTTATGGGGAATTCCCTGGCTATCCAGTGGTTAGGACTCAGCACTTTTACTTCTGAGGGCTTGGGTTCTATCTCTGGCTGGGGAACTAAGATTCCACAAGCCATGACTCAACCAACCAGAAAACCATAACTCTCCCCCCACAACTGTTGTCAATATTGCTTATCTTTGAACTTTTTAATTAATTTTTTTTCTATCCCTGATACTGTATCTGGCACTTTCATTCATTTTCTCTGCAGTAAAATATTCCACTGTGTGAATATACCACAAGCTTATTTGTTCATTATCCTATGTTCGGGCATTTGGGCAAGTTTGTTTACTGCATTGTTTTTCATTGTGCTGCTATTAATATTAGTGTGTCTTCTGACATTTGCAAACTTTCTTTGTGGCATGTAATGAAGAGTAGTTTAAGCATGGAAGATCATAGTTTATCCAAATAATGACTTTATAGTGCCAAATTGTTTTTACCATATGGAACATTGTTTTAAAAATGCATGGACACATTTATTACCAGCAATATTTGATTTAATCTATATCCTCCCTAGCACTTGATATTGTCACAATTCTTAATTTGTGCCAATCTGTTGTGTGTAAAATGATATCACTATAGTCTTGATTTTTATTTCCCTAATCACTAATAAGAATGAATGCCTTTATATTTTTATTACTTTTACATATTTCTTCTTTTGTGAAATATCTTGTGCCTTATCATGTCTTTTGTCCATTTTCCCCCTCTCTATTGGGTCATTTGTCTTTTTATTGACTTTTATTAAAATCAAATTTAAAATTATCTCCACCAAAGGAATGCTCATTTCTGATTAAATATTCTGTTGAAGGTAGATACCAGACCACACTTTATATATATTCTATTATATAGATAGTACCCTATATTAGCTGGAAAATATGTTTATGTTTTTTAAACCCAGAGCTAAGAGTGATCTTTCATCCTAAAGCCTTTTAATTCTAATATGTCTATTATTGGGACAAATTGAGTACTAAACTTGGCTTGACACTTTTATTTTATGCTAATTAATTATCATTTATATTATACTTAGTACTTTGAAAAGTCTTCCAATAGTCATTGAATTAAAAAGTTCATCATGGACTCTGTGGGAGAGGGAGAGGGTGGGATGATTTGGGAGAATGGCATTGAAACATGTATACTATCATGTAAGAATGAAAAACTAGTCTAGGTTTGATACAGGATACAGGATGCTTGGGGCTGGTGCACTGGGATGACCCAGAGAGATGATATGGGGAGGGTGGTGGGAGGGGGGCTCAGGGTTGGGAATTCATGTACACCTGTGGCAGATTCATGTCAGTGTAGGGCAAAACCAATACAGTATTGTAAAGTAAAAAAATAAAATAAAAATTTAAAAAGAGCAAAAAAAATTAAAAAGTTCATCGTGATAATTATTTAGGTCATTGCTATCATATCTGTAGGTCATTTTTATTTTTAAAGCCCTTCCTAGTAGTAGGTCATTATGCCATTTTCAGTGATAACATTGTATCAGTATAAAAGCTACTTAAACATCATTATGTTAATTATTATAGCTATTTAAAATGCAACTTTAGAGCCAAATTATGCTTTAAAATGATATTTCAAATATAAGAGGAGAATCTATTCCTTGAAGTATGAGCTTTCCCTGATAGGGGTTTTCCATTCTTTTCTTCATCCTTATCAGGAAAGGTCACTATCTGAAGATAATTATTCACTTCATCTTTCCTACTTAATGTGATGACTTGAATTCCCAAATGGCTTTTCTTTTCAGAGCTCCTCACTTGTACCTCAGGCCCCCGTGCTAAATCTAATTTGCTCATTGACTTCGTATGTTTACAGTAGCATAATAATGAATGTGTTGAATTACGTGCTAAATATATTCTCCATGTTGTTGCTTTCTATATAAAAGAGAACTCTACTTTGCTGGTATCATCAGACATTTAAACCAATATTCCCAGGTGGAGTGAGAGTTCATCTTAAATCCAGTTTCTGAGAAGTAAGGATAAGCTGGAATCAAGATTGCCAGGAGAAATAACAACAACCTCAGATATGCAGATGATATCACTCTAATGGCAGAAAGTGAAGAGGAATTCAAGAATGTCTTGATCAGAGTGAAAGAGGAAAGTGAAAAAGCTGGCTTAAAACTCAACATTTAAAAAACTAAGGTCATGGCATCTGGTACCATCACTTCATGGCAAATAGAAGGGGAAAAAGTGGAAGAAGTGACAGGTTTTATTTCCTTGGACTCCAAAATCACTGCAGACTATGACTGCAGCCATGAAATTGAAAGATGCATACTCCTTGGAAGGAAAGCTATGGCAAACATAAACAGCATATTAAGAAACAGAGACGTCACTTTGCTGACAGAAGTCCCTATAGTCAAGGCTATGGTTTTTCCAGTAGTCATGTATAGAAGTGAGAGTTGAACCGTAAAGAAGGCTGAGCGCTGAAGATTTGGTGCCTTTGAATTGTGGTGCTGGAGAAGACTCTTGAGAGTCCCTTGGACAGCAAGGAGATCAAACCAGTCAGTCCTAAAGGAAATCAACCCTGAATATTTGCTGAAAGAACTGATGCTGAAGCTGAAGCTCCAATACTATGGCCACATGATGTGAAGAACCAACTCATTGAAAAAGACCCTGGTCCAGAAAAGGACTGAAGGGAAAAGGAGAAGAGGGCAGCAGACGTTGAGGTGATTAGATAGCATCACCAACTCAATGGACATGAGTTTGAGCAAACTCCGGGAGATAGTGGAGGATAGGGAAGCCTGGCATGCTGCAGTCCATGGGGTTGGAAAGAGTCGGACATGACTTAGAAACTGAACAGGAGCAACAAAGGAAACCTTATATGGGATAACTTCTTTAAGACTTTTGCTTCTCTGTTACCATCTAATAGTAGCAGAACTTCTGAAAATTACATTCAGTAGTTGCTGTCTGTGGGATGAATACATGCAATGTTTAAGGTATCAGAAAGATATATGGAATACAAAGAATGATAAGGGGCCCCCTGGACACTACTTTAAAAACTGCTTATATAAAATGTGAAGTGGTGATAAATATTTATAAATGATTAAACTTCATAAATTATTATGAAGTCTGCATTGCAGTTTAACAAATATTTTCCATTTGACTTCCCCCCCGCCAATAATATTGTGAGATATCATTGTGCAGATAGGAAAGAAAAATTACATTCAGGAAAATTAAGTGATTGGCTCAAGGGAGCTCAATGAGTAAAATTAAATTCATTTCTTCCGATTGCAGAGCCTGTGCGTTTTTCATTATAACATATTTCCTTTCACACTTGTATAACCTGAAAATTCTCGATGAAACTAGGTTAGTTGAGTTCAATCAGGTTCCAGCACACTCTCTAGAGCATCATTCGATTGGAAGCAGACCTGAATTCTCCATGTAACTTTAGAGATATCCTGTGATGTCTGATTTAGCTATTGCTGGGTGACATTTGAGAGGTGGATTTTGTTCATGGGTAACCCACAGATTTGGAGGCTTTTCTTATTTGGATCCTGGGATTGCATCCATCATGAGTTTTTAACCTCTGAATGTACATGTACATTTCAGAGAGACCTGATAGGCATAAATAGTAACTGGCCACCACTCATGAGTCAGTGGATACTTCAACAGGCTTGTTAAACTTTCCCTAGGCTGACCTGTAGCCCCGGCACTAGACTCAAGTGGCTGATGGCCAGGAACAAAAGTATCAAATACCATTTCCCTGGGAGCTGGCCCTGGTGTCCTCTTTGGAGGACTGCAGTTTCTGTACTGTCTTTAAGCTTTAACCTTTGGGCAAATCAAAATGACAACACCATACACCCTGTAAATCAAAAAGGATGGGGCCAAAGACCATTCTTTATCTCTGTTGCCACTCAGGGCTTTGATTCTTCAAGTAATGAACATGAAGAAAATATGGATCACAGGTGTAAGGAACACAAGTATGTTCTGGGTAAGAAACTATAAATAACAATGTTAAATTTTCTTTGAAATGAATGAAAAGGAAGGATAGATTTATAGAAATGGTATAAAAAGCTGATGATTTTCCTTTCTCCACAGTAAACTTATCTAGTTATATGAAATAAAATGATTGCTTTACTGAGATAAAAAGAATGGTAATATATTCTTGACTCTTTCATTTGATTTACTTATCTGCTAAAACAAAGCAAAACGCATGACAATAGCTCTCATAATAAAGCTCCTTTCTACTGACTATGAGGAGAAAGTCCTCATTTCTTCACTTGGCATGTAGGTGCTTTGTTATTCTTGTACCCAACTCAAAACCACCACTTCCACATGGCCACCACTTCTTCAAACAATCACCTGCTGCCAGCTGGGTCTCTCTATCACTTCAACCCATAGATGCCCTCCTCTGTACTTTTGTTTGTTTGGTTGCCTCAGCTCAGAGTATTCCTTCCTCATTCCTTCCTTCACTGGCTTCTACCCATACTTTGAACCCTTCTTTACCTGGCCAGCGCAAAGCAGTCTAGAAGAGTAGGGGCTGACAGACTTGTTCAGTAAAGACAGTAAATGTGGCAGGTTTGGTGGGCCATAATGCCTCTGTTGCAACTACCCAATTCTGCTGTTGTAGCACAAAAGCAATTTTAGATAGTATTTTAAAAAGTGAGCATGGCTATGTTCCAATAAAATCACATGCAAATAATTTATAAGAATTATTTATATAAAGGAGCCATAGTTTGCAAACTCTTGTCCTAAACATCTATTGTGATTAGCAGTCATTTGTCAGGTACTTTCTTTTTTTCTTACTGTTTCATGTGTTTATCCAGTACTTATCCAGCTAGACCGTAAGCTCTATGAAGACAGTCTTATCATTCTTTGTATTCCATACATCTTTCCTGGTGCCTTAAATGTGGCATATATTCAGATATTTGTGATTTATTTAAACATCCTTTTAAATAGAGTAAAATGCCTGATTCCATCTTTGCTTCCATCCTGTTGCCTTTTTTGTGTGTGTGTACTCTTGGCTCCAAAGTAAATAATTCACCTGCAAAGCAGGAGACTCAGGTTCAGTCCCTGGGTCAGGAAGATCCCCTGGTAGAGGGAATAGCAACCCACTCCAGTATTCTTGCCTGGAAAATCCCATGGACTTAGGAGCCTGGTGAGCTACAGTCTATGGGGTCACAAGAGTCAGACATTACTTAGAGACTAAACTACCACCATCACCCCCACTGATTTTTGATACCGCAATTATGTGTTGATTCTTTGCTGTGTGCAGGCACCAACCCATGCTGAGATATAGTGTATTGCCTCTCTATGGTACAACATGTATTAAAGATCAGGATAAATGCTTTCACATGTATTCTAAGAAAAGATTTTATGACTTATTTGCTGACAGAATGGTTACGATGAGACCTTTTGCCTAGCCTGACAACAGCCCTCATTTCTTAGGAGAACAGAGTATCACAGGTTGGCCTCCTCATAGAAAGCCTGCTGAGTTTCACCATTTAATAAAACAGAGTACACAGTGCAATTTGTACAATGTCAAACTTCAAAGAACAATTTATAACAATAATGTTTCTATTTACAGCATGCCACTAAGGAAGGGACAATAAAATGTCAAGTTTGACAATGTCCACTGATTGATGTTAAGGTCAGAAAGGAAAAGATTTCTGTTCTCAGCATTGCAGAGTCAGTTGGCACAAAAGAGGGCAGAATACAATCAACTTTGTATTCTTTTCAGGATTCAAGGCTTTGGGAAGGACAGCAGTCAAGATGTTATATTTACCCAAGAGAAGCCTGAGTAGAAAAACCAGAAACAATCGAACATTGCATAGTACCCGGTTTTTCCCCTCTCTGCCAGCCTGTAAAAAGTTCTGATAAATGCAGTCCAGTCATCAGTTTTTATTCATGCCATGCTGTAACCATCTTTTTGAATATGTTAGCTGAGCCTTGCAAATGCTACGCCCACATTTTCTGGCGACAAAGATGGGGTCTGAGAAGATTAATTATAAGCCATGAGATTTGTAGAACTGATGAGGGGGCAAATATAACTGCCCCAAGTGACAAGAAATACTGATCTTAGATGACTCAACTTGGAATATGAATTAGCATGATTCATTAGTAGCAAATAATGATTGGGCTGATCACAGTGAAGTACCTGATACATGTCAGCTACCTCTCTTTATAATAAAACGCCCCAAAGCTAAGTATAGTAATAAGTCATTCTCATACCACAGTGTGTGGGATTAAGTGCTCAACTTTGTGTAGGCTGCATTCTGGATTCTTCACATTCTGATAAAATCATAGGATTTCTGAAAGTATATTTCTCAATCATATCTTCTATCAAAATATTGCTGTTTCAACCTACCGTACAGCTCAGGGAACTCTAATCAGTGCTGTGTGGTGACCTAAATGGGAAGGAAATCCAAAAAAGAGGGGATACATGGAAAAGACTCTGATGCTGGGAGGGATTGGGGCAGGAGGAGAAGGGGACGACTGAGGTTGAGATGGCTGGATGGCATCATGGACTCGATGGGCATGAGTCTGAGTGAACTCTGGGAGTTGGTGATGGACAGGGAGGCCTGGCGTGCTGCGATTCATGGGGTCGCAAAGAGTCAGACACGACTGAGCGACTGAACTGAACTGATATGTATACATAAAGCTGATTCACTTTGCTGTATAGTAGAAACTAACACAGCATTGTAGAGCAGCTACACTCCAATAAAAATTAATTTTAAAAAAGATGTTACTGTCTCAGAGTGAACCAGTGAGCAACTGAGCTCAGCACTGTGGCCCAAGTACCAGGCAGGGCATGAAACCTAGAACTGGAGGTTTTCCTGAATGACTTGGATGAACAACTCAACTAGGAGGTGGAGGATGTACTTTAATGCTGGCTTATGTAGATGATATTACTTTATCAGCATCTAGGGAACACCCAAAGGCATTGAAATTGCATCACCTTTCACCCCACACTTCAGAGTGTGGTATTGCCAAAGGAATAGCCATTGTGGGAGCCAGCTCATAGGAACAAAAAATACTGAGATCACTAAAATGTAGGCAGACAGAGAACCAGAGAACTCAAGCTGTATGGAAGAACTTCAGCACTATCCACACAGAGATTGAGAGACTGAGTATTAGTTACTCATTTTTTTTCCTATTAATAGTTGCTGAGCTTGAATGCTGTGCCAGGGGACAGACATGAACAGAATAGGACAGATACTACCTCCTCTGTGTGCTTCCCAGGTGGCTCAGTGGTCAAGAATTTACCTGCCAATGTCGTCAGGTTCGATCCCCAGGTTGGGGAGATCCCCTGGACAGAAAAATGGCAACCCACTCTAGTATTCTTGCCTGGAAATTTCCATGGACAGAGGAGGCTTAAGGTGTACTGCCCAAGGGGTCACAAAAGAGTTGGACATGACTGAGCAACTAAAACAACAAAATCCTGTGCACATGGAGCATATATTACAACCAAGTAACTTTATGATGTTTTCAGGTGCTGCAAAAGAAAAGTAAGGGTGCTTTGAAGGTCTGTGATAAAAAATTGACCTGACCTAGTGTGCAGAAGGGTTGGGGGCAGGAAAGTTCCACTGAAGCAATGACATTTACAAGTTGTAATCTGAAAGATGATTAAAAGTTAGACTGTAATGGGGGTAAGAAGGAAGGACAAGTGTTCCAGAGACGGGGAGAGCCTATGAAAGTTCAAGGTGAGCATGATAAAGTTTTGGATCTACAAAAATGCTGGTATGGCTTCGAGCTGGATTAGGCTAGATTGCTTTTTCTGAAGGAAGAATAACAACAGATTTTCTCATATTATTCAAATTAAATTAATTATTCCCAATGCCCTAAAGTATCAAGCCAGGAAATTCTTTTATCATTTTAGTATTCTAATTGTTGCCACTTTCATCGATCCCATTTTTATCATAAATCCTGTAATTGTATAGTTTTTTTAATTAAGTTTATCAAGTGTTTTTACATATAACATTAAATTCTCACAATTAATATGAGTCATAGAGACCAGAATACTTTTCTCTTTTTAAAATTAATTAGTTTATTTTAATTGGAGGCTAATTACTTTACAATATTGTAGTGGTTTTTGCCAAACATTGACATGAATCAGCCACGGGTGCACATGTGTTCCCCATCCAGAACCCCCCTCCCACCTCCCTCCCCATCCCATCCCCCAGGGTCATCCCAGTGCACCAGCCCTGAGCACCCTGTCTCATGCATCTAAGCTGGACTGGCGATCTGCTTCACATATGATAATATATAAGTTTCACTGCTATTCTCTCAGATCATCCCACCCTCACCTTCTCCTACAGAGTCCAAAAGACTGTTCTTTTCATCTGTGACTCCTTTGCTATCTCACATATAGGGTCATCGTTACCATCTTTCTGAATTTCATATATATGTGTTAGTATACTGTATTGGTGTTTTTCTTTCTGACTTACTTCACTCTGTATAATGGGCTCCAGTTTCATCCACCTCAATGGAACTGATTCAAATGTATTCTTTTTAATGCTGAGTAATATTCCATTGTGTATATGTACCACAGCTTTCTTATCCATTCATCTGCTGATGGACATCTAGGTTGCTTCCATGTCCTGTTGAAAACAGTGCTGCGATGAACGTTGGGGTACACATGTCTCTTTCAATTCTGAGACCAGGATACTTTTCAAGGGAAATAGAGGGTGTCAGCATAGACCTCACAGTTTCATTTTAGGCCAATTCTGATATTTACAGTGAAAGTCAGACAGATATTTACAAAAATGATTTCTGATTTTTCAGCTCAAACTATAGGAAGTTCCTTTTTTTCTGGGGAGTTATAAGTCAACCCCATCATCATTTTTTTCATTGAATATGATCCTTTAAACAAGTCACTTTTTTGACGATTAGTGATATTGAACATTTGTTTTCATTTACTAGTGACTATTTTATGTCTTTTACAGAAAAAAATGTGTTCATGTCTTTTGCCCATTTTTTTCCTCCAGCTTTATTGAGATATAGTTGATATTTAATATTAGATAAGTTTAAGGTATACAACATACTGATGTGATGCACTTTATATGTTAAATGATTAGCATCATAGCGTTTGCCCTTTTTACATTAAGTTTTATTCTGTTTTACTGTTAAGAGTTGCTTATGTGTTTTGGATATTAACTTCTCATCAGATATATTATTTCTAAATTTTTAAAAAATGTATTCATTTTTAATTGAAGGATAATTGCTTTACAATATTGTGTTGGTTTCTGCCACATATCAGCATGAGTCGGCCATAGGTATACAGATGTCCCCTTCCTCTTGAATGTCCTTCCCACCTCCTACCCACGCTACCCCTCTTGCTTGTCACAGAGCCCTGGTTTAAGCTTTCTGAGTCGTACAGCAAATTCCCACCGCCTTGGTTTGTGATGTTTTTCCCCATTCCTTAGGTGTCTTTTCACTCTGTTGATTGTTTCCTTTATTGTGCAGAAGCATTTTAGTTTGATGTAGTCTCACTTGTCTATTTTTGCTTTTGTTGCCTGTGCTTTTGGTATCATATCCAAGATACTGTTGCCAAGATCTGTGTCATGAAGAATTTTGCCTCTGTTTTCTTCTAGGATTTTTTACAGTTTCAGGTGTTAAGTTTCAGTTTTAATTTCTTTTGAGTTGATTTTTGTATATGATGTGTATTTTTCTTTCTTTCTTTTTTTTTTTTTTTTGCATGTAGAAATCCAGTTTTACCTGCACCACCTGTTGAAGAGACTATCCTTTCCCCATTGTGACCTTACTGAAGATCAGTTGACCATATATGTGTAGATTTATTACTGGGCTCTCTATTCTCTATATGTTTCATTTATTTTCATTTCTCTAGATGTTTCATTTGATCTCTGTGTCTGTTTTTATGATAATTCTATTCTGTAAGACCATAGTGAGATGTCCCCTCATAGTGAGCAGTCACCTTGTAACAGTGAGGACAACCATGATCAAAAAGTAAGAAAAAACAAGTGTTGGTGAGGATGTGAAGAAAATGGAAAACTGTGCAAGCCTGTGGAATGTGAAATGCTGGAGCCACTATGAAAACAGAATGGAGGCTTCTCAAAAAGATTAAAAATACAACTTATCATATGTTTCAATAGTTCTGCTTCTGGATATATATCCAAAAGAATCAAAATTAGGATCTGGAAGAGATTTGTTTTCTCATATTCATTATAGCATTTTTCATAGTAGCTAAAATGTGAACGTAATATTAATGTCCATTGATAGATGCATGGGTAAAGAAAATGTGAGATACACACACATACATTCACCGCCCCCCCCCCACACACACTGTGCTTTTCTGGTGGCTCAGTGATGAAATGCTGATGAATCTCCTGCCTGCCAAGCAGGAGATTCAGATTCAGTCCCTGGGTTGGGAAAATCCCCTGGAGAAGGAAATGGCAACCCACTCCAGTATTCTTGCCTGGGAAATCGCATGGANTACATTCACCGCCCCCCCCCCACACACACTGTGCTTTTCTGGTGGCTCAGTGATGAAATGCTGATGAATCTCCTGCCTGCCAAGCAGGAGATTCAGATTCAGTCCCTGGGTTGGGAAAATCCCCTGGAGAAGGAAATGGCAACCCACTCCAGTATTCTTGCCTGGGAAATCGCATGGAGGGAGGAGATTGGCAGACTTCAGTCCATGGAGTCTCAGAGAGTTTGACATTGACATGAACACACACACACACTGTTTAGCCTTAAAAAATGAAATCCTAATATATGCAGCAGTATGGATGAATCTTGAAGGAATTATGCCATGTGAAATAAGCTAGTCACAGAAGGAAAAAATACTATATGACTCCAACTATATGAGATATATAAAGTAGTCAAAGCAGAAAGTAAAATGGTGGTTACTAGAGACTAGGGGTAGATAGAGGGGGAATAGTAATTGGTGTTCAATGAGTGTAAAATTTTAGTTATGCAAGATGAAAATATTCTAGAGATCTGTACAACATTGTGCTTACAGTTAAGAATACTGTATTATACAGTGAACAATTTGTTAAGAGGGTAGATCTCAATATGGGTTTTTTTTTTTTTTACTCAAATGTTTGAAAAAAGAAATATAATTAACTCATTACTTTATATTGGATGCTGTGTATGTGTGTGTGTGTGTGTGTGTTAGTCACTCAGTAGTGTCCAAATCTTTGCAACCCCATGTACTATAGCCCACCACGCTCCTTTGGCAATGGAATTCTCTAGGCAAGAATACTGGATTGTGTAGCCATTCCCTTCTCCAGGGAATCTTCCTGACCCAGGGTTGAACCCAGGTTTCCTGCATTACAGGTGGATTGTTTACCATCCGCACCACCAGGGAAGCCAATATTGGATGCCACTAAGAGACAAAACCATCTAAGGGACAGAGATGTGGAATACATGTGAGAAAATGAATTCTTCTTGAAAGAGGGCTTATAGACTGGATGACCACTTAAGATTCCTTTAGCTATGGGTTTCTATGATATCTGTTTTAAGACGTGTGAAGCGGTTTGCATATCATTAAGAATGCTGTCTCTAGTATAGGGATAATTTAGTAATGCTAATTTACTAATTAATATACTAATGGTGGTATTTCAAGTGCTGTGATTAAAAAAAAGGAGAGTGAAAAACAAAGCGCAGAAGGATCTGCTTTAGCTCTATGGCATTTATGATGTATTATGGTCCTTGTTTGATACATGACTGTAATAAAGCATTGCCATTCAATTAGAGTAAGTTAAGTTTAAAATTAATATTGTGCCTGTGTTTGATTCCATTTAAAGGGCTGGAGAAAGGAAAAAGGGTTTTGAACCATTCACTGTGCATTAGCTCCAATGACAGACTATAAATCATAGTAAGTCATGGGCCTCTGCCCAGTTGTGATTGCTGTGTGGTCCATGTCAATGTCAAACTTTAAAAATGTGCACCTCAGTTAGGACGGCATGCATTTAGTAATTGGACAGAAGTAAGTGGAATGAATAGGAGGTTAAAATCTGGCCCTTTGGAAATGTTTTGACACTTTACCCAGGAGCCTGCATTTATTAATAGTAATGGTTTCTAAATTTTTATTTTGGCCAGCTTGCTGATTATATAGAAAGCCCTAGAAGAGTGATGAAGGAAATACATTAGTAAAAAGTATTAAAAATTATCTTTGACATCTCTGGCACAAGGAGCAAGATCAGATGGTTGATGAAAGAGCATAATTCAATCAATAGGAACATTCATTTTAGATTTTTTCTTTCTTGTTCGATATTTAATTCTTCCCATTTGTGTTATGAAGATACATCAAGAATTCCATTATTACTAAGAAAATTCACCCTGCGGGCATACATTTTGAGCTCTGAATTTTGAACACTCTCAAAATTCACTTATTAGCAATTAATGAACAGAGGTTAGAGAAATAAAGTACACATGTGTAAGTTTATGTATATAGTATATACTCAATTGGAAAGAAAAGCTTTGAGAAGGAATTAAAATTTCAAAATTCCTACCGTGTCAGAGATTCTTTCAGACAATAATTAATTTGTAAACAGCTAACAAGTATTTGCTTGAGAATATATGACATTGTTTAATATTTATATTCCACTACAGTTTTATATTAGTTGTATGATATCATCAAGATTAGTTAATTAACTAGTCATATTATTGCCATGATGATCAACTCTTTTTTGGTGGAGGATGATAAGAAAAAAATACATTACTCAGGCATTGACATCAGGCATTGGATTCACTATATCACTATAGCTTGTTGTTTCTGCATCTGCAATGTGGTAAGCAGTGTAAAGGAACAGCATTTGCCTATTCTATACATACCTATCGCACTAAAACACATATTACACAATCATATACCAGCCTTTTAATGAGAATCTGATCCCGAAGCATCAATATATTTATTTGCTTTATTCAGTTTTTTTCTGGCATTTTGTATATGGAATCTTCAAGTCAGACAATTCCTTGGCAACAATGTTGAGAAAAAAATAAGCAAACTCATCCAGTGATGAGGATTGGGAAGTCATCTTGCATAAAATTTGCATCAAAGATGCTTTTGAATGAGGGGATAAGTGATTTACAGATAGAAATTTGTTGGGACAGTAAGTAGAAACATGAGATGAGAGATAGAAATTATTTATTAGAAATAGAGTGGAATGGAGGTTGGATAGTGAGTATATGTCAGTACAGGAGTAGAAATGAGAATTTAAAGTGGGCTCTAATCTAAGAGCCCAACTTTGAAAGGCAAATTGAAGAAAAGCAGCACTGGGGATGACGAGGAAAGAGAGAAGGAATGACTCAGTCCCCCAGTTCCTACTTAATTCCAGTGTAAGTGTCAATTCCCATGACTCAAAGATGGCTTCCAGATCTTCACTAGAAGCCATACGGGAATTATGTAAACCAGAAATAATCTGGAATAGGTCAAAGTAAGTTTTTATGATGCTTGGGGATAGTTCAGATATGGATCCATAATGAATTTTTAAATAAAGAATATAAGCTATCTCTCCTGAGAGTTCATATTTAATAGATCAGAGCAGATATGGGTAAAATCATCTTTAGAATAAAATTTCCCTGGGTCAGCAAGTTCTACAATAACCTGATTGGATATTCATGTATTTGAAAATATAATGTTTATTGGCTAGCCTTGCAAACATAGAAAAAGGTGATTTGAGTTCATTCAGCCCACAAATCTAGATTGAATACCTACCAGACACCAGACACAGGACATAGTGATGGACAAGAAGACAGTGACCCTACCCCACATAGGACTTACAGTCATTGAAGTCACTGTTAGAATGATGTGGCTGACCTTGTCCAGGAGAGAGGGTGTCAGTGATAACCCTTTTTCATTGCCCAGAGCATGTCTCCTTTGAAGACAGAAGCAGCAGGTACTTTTGTTTTTATTACTAAAGAACTGAATTATCTAACTGATGTTGCTTGAGTTCATATTAACCATACAGGTTTCTGGTCATAATTTTGTTTCTCAGATGTGTCTGCTGATTGGGAAAGAATACACTAGTTGAACAAATATGAGGACTTTGATCCTTGTGATGTTTATATTTCCCTTTTGAGATATAGACATTAGCATTCTCTGTATTATTAATATATTATAATAACCCTTTTGGGATGGTGCCCTTCTTAGACTGCTGACAAAATCAAGTTGTTGAGTCTTAGAGGCTAGGGGCCAGACCATATACTAACATCAGTCTCTCGGTCTCTTGAGAAATAGCCAGATTGGCTACTTGGTGACATCTAATATTTCTGGTTAGCCATTCTTGTTCGCTCTTAACATTTCTGGAAGGAATAGGTCTTGTTCAGTTTCTTCGAATAATATAGAGCATGAGTTTGAGAAATATTACTTTTAAATTAGCCATGGAATAGATAAGCTCTTCTTTTCTTGCTTCTTCTTAGTGATTCCCTGTGTCATTCCTTGATCTCATCTTATCCCAGGCATTTCCTGCCTCAGGTGTGGCTGGCCAAGGGCCAGCCCATCATCTTATGTGTGTTTCTACTGCTCAGGGATCAGAGTGGTCTCATGATGTGTTAATTTGCTGTATTTTGTTTCCAGTCCATTTGCCTAGAAATCTGCTGTTATTTGGTTATAGGCAAAGCCAACTTCAGGCTATATATTTAAAAAAGACAGGAAAGAAAACCTGAAATTACCTGCCCTTTTTTAAGGAGATTGTAAGTAGAGCAGCAACTAATTATCCTTTAACAAAATGTCTTGTCTTGGTATCAGCATTTTTCTTTCCTTCTTATTTTTTAGAACTTTCCAGCACAAAATACTTAAATAGATTTGTGCCTGATGACTATATCTATTTTTACCATTGTCCTGTGCAGATCTCAGTGGTATTTTGTGTTTATTAACCTAAATGTTATTATAGTTCACAGTGGACTTGGTTGAAGAGATTACTATTAGCATTGTACTTTTTTCATCCAAATTTGAATGAGAACATGAATACTTTTATAGTATACGTACTGGGGTATTTAATTATTTGTCATTACTTAGGTTTGTGAAAAACAGTGACATAAAAGGATGTTTAAAGAATTTAAAAACATTTGATTTTGATTTTTTTTTCCACCATAAAATATGGTGAACCTGATGAACATAGAGAGACTCTAGCTGAAGCCTGGAAGGACAGATGAGTTTGGTGGAATCCTGGCTTAGAACTCCATACAACACGGTTTTGAAATCTAGAAGTCAGAATTTCAGGGTCAGATGCTATCGGTGGAGACAAAGAAACTGAATATAATTTGCCATATGTATATGGAACAGAACTTTGAAAAAGTCTACCAAGAAAAACTCATATCAGTAGAAAGGCTAGAGTGGATTGCCATTTCCTTCTCCAGGGATCTTCCCGACCCAGGAATCGAACCTAGGTCTCCTGCATTGCAGGCAGACACTTTACCAACTGAGCCACCAGGGAAGCCCAAAATGAACCTAGAAACTGTTGCAAATTAGGAGCAAAGGAAATATGTGGCCATGAGATGAGGGCCGTGAGATGAGATGACACTTGCATTAAGAGGAATGCAAGTTACAGATTGTAGGAGAACATTGGAATGTAGACTGTAGAAGCTTTCAGGAAGTGTTTAATACTACGTTAAAATTTGAAAGATTCTTTTTGAGCACACCAGTCAGGCATAGCAGGACTCCAAAATTAGTGACAGAGTTTAGCTCAATACATTTATCCTCTATAATGGGCCAGACACAGTAGCTGGGTACTTTCATATTATATGGTGTACTGAAAATAATGCTGAAGCCAAAAACTTAAAACATGGGTTATTTCATACCTCATAAACATGCCAGATGGGAATCACTAGTATTCTATTACCTGCTAATATACGGAGTAATGATATATCAGTTCAGTTCAGTCGCTCAGTCATGTCCGACTCTTTGCAACCCCATGAATCGCAGCACTCGAGGCCTCCCTGTCCATCACCAACTCCCGGAGTTCACTCAGACTCATACCCATCGAGTCAGTGATGCCATNAGTATAACACTTGAATAGTTGAGCGTATGCCTAAATCAGGTCTTGAATCTGCTTGATCAAAGAAACCGTTCTCACATCCACTTCTGGTTCACTCAGTAGCCTCTGAAAGTAATTTATTCAGAGCTTTGTTTCCCCTCTAGTCAGTAAGGCTAATCATACTTATGACACAACTCCATCACAGCAGTCTTCTGAGGTTAGTAAAAGAGTGTCCCCTGAGCATCATGGATGCTGAAAAGTCACTGCCTGAGTAGTCCTAGTAGCTGGTGTAAAGGGTAGAGGTGGGAACACATTCAGTTCTTCTAAATAGTATGCAGTAAAGCAAACACTATTATTTGCTATTAAATGCTGCTTCTCCCAGATTCCTACATGGAGACTTGTGGCCACGCTAGTTTTGGTTTTTATAAAAAAAGAATCTGAAATAAGCCATGCATAAAACATCTCTCTAGCCTTCCACTCACTGTAGGATTTTCTTTTTAAAACTTTGTTCTGAATGAATTTTCAGAAAAATAAAACGAATCACATATTTTCTTACCTTTCAGAGCTGAGTGTGTGAACTGTTTCATTGGGGTTCATGAGTAATGCTGCATGAGTGCCACCCACTCCTCTTCTTGCAGACATTGCGGATCCCTTAAAATCCACCACTACCTGAGTGAAGCAGAACCTTAGACTTCTGCATAACTCCGTGCTATGATCAGTCTCTCAGACTTGGGGATGAATCAGAACCTTTGTCATTCCTCATCATATTATTGGAATTTTTTAAACTAAAGTCGTGCAACTCTTTTTGGTGTCAGATGAACTAAATCTCAGACGTACATGACCCCCTTCCAGTTTTATTCTGTGACATTGCGTTGTTTCTATAATTTTTAAGTCTGGGCGTACTTCTAATACAGTATTCTTTATATTCTTCACATTCTTTCTGATTGATTGCCTCATTCATTCACTCATTAAGTAACATTTGTTGACCCACTGCCACATCTGAGTTAGTGCCTCTGCAGTAAAGCAACTTAGAGAAAAAACGCCATGTACAAAAATAGCCACGATACAGGATAACGTGGATTCTGATTCACTCCCCTCCATTAGAAACATAGTTGTGTGTCTCCTCTTAAGCCTATGAGGCCTAATTATCAGTGTGTCATTCACCCTTTATAGCCAGGCTTTTGGAATTAAAGTGAATGCGTATACTCATGGTCTCCTTTTAATTTCTTCCTAAATGTGATCAGACTCACTATATTCTAATATTTGCCTCTGCTCAACCAATGGCATATTTCTGTTGAGGTCAACAATGATCTGAATGTTAAATGTAACAGCTATATTTCAACTCTTAATTTTTCACCTCACAAGTATTTCATACTGTGAATTATTTTCTCTTTTTAAAATTTCTTATTTTGTTCCATTTCTTGAATTTCTTGTTATATTTCATTGTACTTAGTCAGTCACTCAGTCATGTCTGACTCTTTGTTACCCCATTGACAGTAGCCTGCCAGGCTCCTCTGTCCATGGGGATTCTCCAGGCAAGAATACTGGAGTGGGTTGCCATGCCCTCCTACAAGGGATCTTCTCAACCCAGGGATCGAATCCAGGTCTCCCACGTTGCAGGTGGATTCTCTAGCATCTGAGCCACTAGGGAAGCCTAGGAATAGTGGAGTGGGTAGCCTCTCTCTCCTCCAGGGGAACTTCCTGACCCAGGAATTTAACTGGGGTCTTCTGCATTGCAGGCATATCCTTTACCAGCTGAGCTACCCAGGAAATCCTATATTTTATTAGTATACTCCAAAGTTTTTCTGTCTCTGGACAGATTCTATCTCTGGGTCAGTCATCTCTTTAGGCAGTCTGGATTATTTTTCCCTTTCCAATTGTTTTGAGGTTGATATTCTTGGGATTCTCACCTCACTTCCTCTTTCTTTTCCTTATGGAATTTTACCCACTTTTATAACTGTAAAGAACAATCTGTACCTCTAACCTCAGTGCTCTTACATCCTTCTCTGCATTCCAGTACAGACTCATATATTCAGCTACCTATTTTGCATGTCTGTAGTGTTCCACAGGAAGATAAATCTCAGCTTTTCCAATACTGAATGTATCTCCTTTTTCACAAGTTCTTCTCTTCCTGTATTTTCTAATTTGATGAATGGCACCACTGCCTACTCAGTTGCTGAAGCAGAAATACAAAAGTTTCTCTGAAGTCCATCTTTTCTCTTAGCATCTTCATCCTGCAAATGAGGAAATTGTCGGTTCTTGTACCTTGTTAGCTTTGACTGTGTCTCTACCTCCTCCTCTCTGCTGTTGGTTCCTTAGTCAAGTCTGTCTTTCAACTAACTTGTTTTGGCAGTCTCCTGACTAGTCAAATTTCACCTCATTGTGGCCTTATCAATCAACTCTCCATGCTGCTGCCAGCTTAGTATCAATAGAATACAAATTGACATCTGATATACAAGCCTTGGATCAGTGAAAGCCCCCTTTACATTCAGGATTAAATGTAAACAATTCTTTCTTCAGGATCTAGTTGCTACCTGCATTTCCATCTTCACGTCATCACTCTGATCCTCTCTATGAAGTAGCTTTGGTTTGGGCTTCNTAGTATCAATAGAATACAAATTGACATCTGATATACAAGCCTTGGATCAGTGAAAGCCCCCTTTACATTCAGGATTAAATGTAAACAATTCTTTCTTCAGGATCTAGTTGCTACCTGCATTTCCATCTTCACGTCATCACTCTGATCCTCTCTATGAAGTAGCTTTGGTTTGGGCTTCGGTTTCCTAGCATTTCGAATTCCTTGACTACATCATGATCTTCCTTGCCTAGTTATTCTTGCACCTGAAATTGCCCCTGTTCCTCTTGGCTTCCGTAAATTGACTCATACACTAAATTTCAATTCTGATGCCATTTCTACATTAAAGCCTTCCTTGAGTCATAGCTTATATTATAAAAATTATAACACTTTCTGCTTAGCATTGCAGTTGTCCTCTCTAATCTTTAGCTATCTCAGTGCCTTTTACTATTCATAACACGTGAGTTGAATCAATTGCACCGTAATTGGTTCTGTCCCCAATATCTATCCACTCTGTCCCAGGGCTTCTGGACATACCCTTGACAGAGTTCCTCTGCCTGGGTTTGCTGGTACATTGGCTAGTGGCAAACAATATGCAGTATCTGATCCTGAAGTCACTAGGAGTTTGAGACAAAACCAGGCTGTTTTGCTTTTGATGAGTGAGGGAGAGAAAGATAAAAGAACTATGAAATAACTTCCCACTTAATTTAGAGCGTCATTTTAATGCCGATGGGGAAACAGTGGAAACAGTGTCAGACTTTATTTTTGGGGACTCCAAAATCACTGCAGATGATGACTGCAGCCATGAAATTAAAAGACGCTTATTCCTTGGAAGGAAAGTTATGACCAACCTAGATAGCATATTCAAAAGCAGAGACATTACTTTGCCAACAAAGGTTCATCTAGTCAAGGCTATGGTTTTTCCAGTGGTCATGTTTGGATGTCAGAGTTGGACTGTAAAGAAGGCTGAGCGCCGAAGAATTTATTCTTTTGAACTGTGGTGTTGGAGGAGACTCTTGAGAGTCCCTTGGACTGCAAGGAGATCCAACCAGTCCATTCTGAAGGAGATCAGCCCTGGGATTTCTTTGGAAGGAATGATGCTAAAGCTGAAACTTCAGTACTTTGGCCACCTCGTGTGAAGAGTTGACTCTTTGCAAAAGACTCTGATGCTGGGAGGGATTGGGGGCAGGAGGAGAAGGGGACGACTGAGGATGAGATGGCTGGATGGCATCACCAACTCGATGGATGTGAGTTTGAGTGAACTCTGCAAGTTGGTGATGGACAGGAAGGCCTGACGTCCTGCGATTCATGGGGTCGCAAAGAGTCAGACACGACTGAGCGACTGAACTGAACTGAACTGAATATTGGGCATGCAAATCTTTTATCTTTGTGGTCAGCCATTACTATTCACTTTACCATGAAAAATGTCAGAATGATGCTGTTTGACTTGTTCAAGTACTTCCTGCTTCTTCAAGTCAAGAGATCTTATAAGTAAAATGTCTTACTATATCTTTGCATTATACATTTATTGGGGTGTATTGATTATCAGTTGTCTTCTTTGTAATCACTGTGTAATTTATTTTTATAAATTATTATCTAGTTGTCTATCATCTCTCTAATCTGCCGCATTTTGTCTTTACCCACATCTTAATATTTTTTATTTAGAAAATATGTAGAAAATATATTGGAAGGAAATTGTAATAGTTGTGAGTAATGCAATGTCAGATCATATTTTCCCTCCAATCTTTAATGCTTTTTTGTTTTAATAGTGAACCATTTTTTACCTTTATAATTAAAAAAAAAAACAGGAAGAAAATCAACAAAATAAAGAGAATTTATATATATGAAAAGTAATAACATTTTATATTCAGGCCAGTCCCTTTCTTAGAGAATAATGACCCACATTCCTTTTTAAGACTTACTTAACCAACAAAAGTTTATTAACTGCCTTAACCAAGGGGAAAAAATGCTATGATTTAGAAGACAGAAAAGCCAACCCTGCTTTAGAAGGTAGAAGAGGACAAGGAAAATAGACTGATACTGGAGCTTTATTTCAAGAGATAGGCAAGAGTTGACTGCTGAAAAGATAAAGGAAGCTATTTCAGGCGTAGGGAAGAGCTTTGTGCAAAATCTCACAGAACTACAAAAGCAAGGGGGAGTCAGTTTGGCTGGAGATTACTATGCATATGAGCCGGAGAAAACTAGGAAGATTGTTTGCCACATAATTTTGTTCATCCATAAATTTTGGTAGGTATTGATGAAAGGAAAATACTTTTCCTTTTCTTGAAACTTAATTTTTTTTATTTGAAGGGTAATTTCTTTACAGAATTTTATGGTTTTCTGTCATACATCAAGATCAGCTATAGGTACACCCATGTCCCCTCCCTCCTGAACTTTCCTCCCATCTCCCNTGTTTGCCACATAATTTTGTTCATCCATAAATTTTGGTAGGTATTGATGAAAGGAAAATACTTTTCCTTTTCTTGGAACTTATTTTTTTTTATTTGAAGGGTAATTTCTTTACAGAATTTTATGGTTTTCTGTCATACATCAAGATCAGCTATAGGTACACCCATGTCCCCTCCCTCCTGAACTTTCCTCCCATCTCCCTTCCCATCCCACCCTTCTAGATTGTCACAGAGCCCCTGTTTGAGCTCCATGAATCATACAGCAAATTCCCACTGGCTATCTAATTTACATATGGTATTGTATATTTCCATGTTACTCTCTCCATACATCTCACCGTCTCCCTCCTCCCCTCTCCCCATGTCCATAAGTCTCTTCTCTATGTTTGTTTCTCCATTGCTGCCTTGAAAATAAAGTCATTAGTACCATCTTTCTAGATTCCATATGTATGCCTCAGTGTGCGATATTTATATTTCTCTTTCTGACTTACTTCACTCTGTATAACAGGCTCTAGGCTCATCCACCTCATTAGAACCAACCCAAATGTGTTCCTTTTAAAGGATGAGTAGTATTTCATTGGGAGAAGGCAATGGCACCCCACTCCAGTACTCTTGCCTGGGAAATCCCATGGANACATTTGAATCAGTTCTAATGAGGTGGATGAAACTGAAGCCGATTATACAGAGTGAAGTAAGCCAGAAAGAAAAGCACCAATACAGTATACTAACACATATATATGGAATTTAGAAAGATGGTAATGTTAAACCTGTACGTGAGACAGCAAAAGAGACACAAATGTATAAGACAGCCTTTTGGACTCTGGGAGAGGGAGAGGGTGGGATGATTTGGGAGAGTGGCATTGTAATATGTGTGATATCATAAGTGAAACGAATCGCCGGTCTAGGTTTAATGCAGGATGCAGGATGCTTAGGACTGATGCTACCATTTTTTAATATTTTCTGTAATAATAAGTACTTTCTTCTTGGTGATTTTTTAAAAATATGGAAATAACATACCTACATAAAAGCATATAGAACACACACATATGTAACTTAATTATTGCCTGCATGCATGCTAAGTCACTTCAATCATGTCTGACTGTGCGACCCTATGGACTGTAGGTTGCCAGGCTCTTCTGTCCATGGAATTCTCCAGGCAATAATCCTGGAATGCGTTGCCATGCCCTCCTCCAGGGGATCTTCCCCAGCCATGTATGGAATCTAAGTCTCCTGTATCTCCTGCATTGCAGGCAGATTCTTTACCGCTGAGTCACCTAGAACCCCAACTTTTATGACTCTTGAGAGTCCCGTGGACTGCAAGAAGATCCAACCAGTCCTTTCTAAAGGAGATCAGTCCTGGGTGTTCATTGGAAGGACTGATATTGAAGCTGAAACTCCAATACTTTGGCCACCTGATGCACAGAGCTGACTCATTTGAAAAGACCCTGATGCTGGAAAAGATTGAGGGCAGGAGGAGAAGGGGATGACAGAGGATGAGATGGTTGGATGGTATCATCGACTCGATGGNCAAGAAGATCCAACCAGTCCTTTCTAAAGGAGATCAGTCCTGGGTGTTCATTGGAAGGACTGATATTGAAGCTGAAACTCCAATACTTTGGCCACCTGATGCACAGAGCTGACTCATTTGAAAAGACCCTGATGCTGGAAAAGATTGAGGGCAGGAGGAGAAGGGGATGACAGAGGATGAGATGGTTGGATGGTATCATCGACTCGATGGACATGGGTTTCAGTGGACTCCAGGAGTTGGTGACGGACAGGGAGGCCTGGCATGCTGCAGTTCATGGGGTCACAAAGAGTTGGACACAACCGAGCAACTGAACTGGACTGACTGAAATATTTTTGAGTGGCACCCATGTTACCCATGTTATTACCATTGGTGTTAAACAGCAGCAATAACACAATTGCCAGCACCCTGGAAACCCTTTTACTGTCTTTCCTAATAATAAACCTCTGTTTCTCCAAAGTAACCCATATCTCTCTTGTATGCTCTTTGTTTTCTTGCTTTTCTTTGTAGTTTTGCCACTTAGAATACTTCCCTAATCACTGTAGTTTCATTTTTCCTGTGTTTTGAGCTGTATATACTTATAATCATACAGCATGTTCTCTTTTATTTTTGTCTGGCTACATTTATGTAAGTTTCTGAGCTCCATCCAGGCTTTGTATAGTAGTAATTTGTTCATTTTTGTTGTTGAATAGTCTCCATTGTGTGACTGTGCTATAATATATTTATCCATTCTTCTGCTGATAGACATTCACGCTGTTTCCAGTTTCAGGCTATTATAAATAATGATACTATAAACATTACTGCTTATTTCTCTTGGTGACCATGTACACATCTGGGCCTGGAATTTTCCTGTGGAAACTTTCTAAATTCAATTTTGTGAATAGATCTGTTTTTTAAAATTCTTTTTTTGTTCCTATGTACATTTTGGGCATTTGTTTTTCTACTGTGTTGATTTCCTCTAAATTTCATAAAATGCCCTATTATTATTTGCTTAATATCTGCAGGATCTGTGGCAATGCCCCTTTTTCATTTGTGGCATATTTACTTTTCAGAAATCTTTAGTTGTACTTCTCTCTTTATATTTGACTCATCTTGCTAGAGAGTTATCAATTTTATGTCTTTTCACATGACCAAATTCTCTCACCTTATCTATTGTATATTTCCATTTTTTCTTCCACTTAAATTCTATTTTTAGAATTTTAAAATTATTTTTATCTTTTGGGAGTTTATTTTACTACTACTTTAATTTCTTGAGAAACATTTTAAATTCAATAATTTTTAGCATTTTTTCTTTTTTAGTATATTTATTTAAAATTGAAAGTTTAAGCGTGGCTTTAAGTGTATCTCGTGATATTTTTTTATTACTTTCCAGTCCAAGATGTTTTCTCTGTCCCACTGAGATTTTGATTTTGACTTATATATTACTTGGATGTGTATTTCTTAGTTTCCAAAGATCTGGGGATTGTCAAGTTAGCTTTTTATTGTTGATTTATGGTCTAGTTACATTATAGTCAAAGAATATCCTCTATGTGATTCAGTCATTTAAGAATTTTGAGATTTGCTTTGTAGTCTTGTTTATTTTCTTTCATTTTCTTTTTGAAAATGTTTGCCTTGTTTATTTCCAATATGTCTAATATTCTTTGTTGCATTAAAAGAATATATATTTTGGACTTATGTGTGTATATATATGTGTGTNTTCAAGCATGAGGAGATGAATGTGGGAATCTTCATGACTCATTCTGTTCACTGGGGGAATTGTTACAGCAAACTGGAAAAACCCAGTTGATGACTAATAAAGGATATTAGTCTGAAAGAAAAGTTCTTACTCCTTGTTAATTACTAAATAAACCAGAAACTGAGAAGAAAGTCTCCTCTATTTTGGTGAAGCAGTCTACTTAATGTAATTGGGAGACTATACAGGTAGCATTTATGCCTATGTTGGAACTCAAGGTTCTAGAAAATTTTCCAACAGACTGAAGCTGTCAACTTTATGGAAGTGAAAAGTGTCAAGTTGAATTCATACTTAAAACATGCAGAAGGCTTAGAACTCAGTTTGAATGCTATTAGGCACAATATCTTTAGCAGTCACCTGATTTTTGCTTCCAGTAAACAAATCAAGTCTACTTGAGAATGAAACTTCTATTCTTGGAAAGAATAGAATGTTGCACCTTTCAGTGGATATTTGGCCTAAGCAATAAATACCCAGTAAATGGGGCATGATACATCATTAAGTTCCTCTCAGCAGAAGATAGCATTTTTTTTTTTTTGGTCTTATTCTTTCCAGTATTCAAAAGAGTGTAATAGAATTGTATTTTCTCCTTTGAGGCATGTTACAGAATGGAAATGGAGATTTTGAACACCAAATTCTCATGAATAATTGCAACACATATTGAATATTGTTCCATTTAATTATAGCTACCACACTGATTTTGATTTTGCATGATTAACCTGAAATTGTTGGGAAAACTGCTCTGATTAATTAAACTTTACTACAACTAAAATTTGCTTTTGAAAATATGAACACAACAATTTTTTTTGCTCATTTTAATACATGACTGAAATCCAAAACTTGGGCAGTAAATAGGATGTATTTCATGTTTTGTAAAAATGTTTACATTGCATAATTAAACTTTAAAAGTTCCCATCAGTGACCAAATTTGATTCTTACACTTCTCCTGTACTTGCCACTAGGAGAGCTCAGCTGAAACATGAAACTTTTTCTGATATTAAAGGGAATTGGAATGAAAATTAAGATTCACTGTGGGTCAATTCTATCTCTAGAGTTCAGATAGACTATGATTCAATGAAACAGAGTTGTCACTTCCGCAGATACTTTCAGTGGGCAAATAAGATGCACAAATACAAAGACTGGTTGTCAATAGCCTTGAGGTTCCATAACTCTCTGGATCCAGTAAGCATACAAATTCCAGGGTTTGAAGGAAATGTTGCAGATTTGGAGGATGGCACTTTATTGTATTTGTTCTAAGAAAATGTTAGTGAAATATGTCTATTAATTCACAGATTATTAAAACCTGAGAAAATGTCAGTTCAGTCCAGACTCTAGTAGGGGGCAGGCATCACAGTGGGTTTATGTGGGAGGGCAACCTCCAGTGACTGGTTAGGCTAAAAATGTTGGCCTCTGGGCCCCAAACAGTAGTGAGGTATCCCAATCAGTGGGCTGAGCATGGTGATAGCATGGGCATACTAGGGTGGGTAGTAGAAACCAAGGCCTTGGGGACAAGATTTGGTTTAGAAGAATGAGTTTGAAATTACAGCCTTAGCTTTCATCTATCAGCTATATGGTATTACTCATCATCTCTGAGGCAGAGTTTTCTCACTTAACAAAATGCTGATAATAGAATCTACTTTATTAAGTGGTTGTGTGGATTAATTGAATGTTATATGTAAAGCTCTAGGATCTTACCTAGCTCAGTGCTTAATAAATGGCAATTCTCTCCAGCCCTCAAGGAAGGATATTGGTAAGGGCATTAAGAGCCTTTATCATCGATGTGAGTGAATTAATCCAAAAAGCTAAGCCATTTGAATCTCTTGCATAGACTACTGCTAGAGCTAGCTGTGTAATTGTGAAGTTCAGTCCAAAATAAAAATGCAAGGGCCCTGGTTCAGTAATTATTTAGAATTTCATGACAGCTACAGCAGAGTTAAGCCCAGAGCAGTGCCCTTCTAAGTATGGGGTCTGGTGCAATGGCACAGTTTGTGTGCCTTGAAGCTGGCTTTGACTCTGCGGTTAATTTTTGTTTTCCATTCACTCACTTCTTCTTCTTCTATAATCCGTCCTTCCCACAGCAGATGGGGGTAAACTTTTCAGTTAATAAAGTAGATCCCGTTGCAACGTGTTTTGATCTTAAACTGAGAGGCAGGGAGAAGCTACATTGCATAGTGGTTAAGTGGGCAGGTTCTGAAGCTAGAGATGCTGACCTTTGATGTCTGTATCCTATCTGTGATCTTGGACATATTCCTTAAATTTAGTTGACTGTGTTATCAAATGGGCATGATAGTAAACACCTACTATATAGAGTTTCTGTGAGGACTTAATGAGACAGCTCTTGGAAAACTGTTTGTTACATAGAAGTCACTTGATAAATGTTATTACTGTTATCTTAAAAGGATTGATACTGGAAAGATGGTATTAACCTGGGCCCCCAGCCTCTCCATCATCTGCTGTGTTCACCTCTCCACACTTATCACCTTCAACTTTCCTCTTGTTTCATTATCCACTAAGCACTCTTGTTTTTGTTTGTTTTGTTTTCCATTTCCTTGAGTTGGTCAAACTTTCTCTGGTAGAATCGTTGCTGTTCTCTGTAAACAGGATGCTTTTTTTCAAACTCCTTTATCTTTTAGGTGTCAGCTCATGGATTCTTTTCTTAAAGAAGACTCCAATAGACTGCAAATTTATATGACCTCTGTTATAATTCAGTATAATGTCATAGTTTTCCACTTTGTAGCACTTTTCATGATTTGAACTTAATTATTATAAGCTATTTTAAAATATTAACTCATTTATTTTAATTGGAGGTTAATTACTTTACAGTATTATAATCGTTTTTGCCATACATTGACATGAATCAGCCATGGGTGTACATGTGACTTCCCCTCCTGAAACATCCTCCCACTTCCCCCTGTTCCATTTCATTCCTCAGGGTCATCCCAGTGCACCAGCCCTGAGCACCGTCTCATGCATCGAACCTGGACTGTGATCTATTGTCACATGTGGTAATATACATGTTTCAATGCTATTCTTTCAAATCATCTCCCCTCACCTTCTCCCACAGAGTCCAAAAGTCTGTTCCTTATATCTGTATCTCTTTTGCTGTCTCACATATTACAAGCTTTTTTAAAATGTGTGCCTTCTCATGACGGTAAAAGGTTGTATGTGATATATCAGCAAAGCTCCTGGCACATGGAAAGTGACCAGTAAGTATTTGTTGAGCAAATTAATGAATAAAGAATAGCAGAAACTTAAACAGCAGGATCATTTAGATAAATGAGGATCTCTGGCTAAGAAGCGAGAGATGGAACTAACATAACATAAAATATTAAGAAGTCTAATTAAAAAGACATTGATGCTATAAGCAGTTGCTTAAAGAATTTGCCTTAGCGATAATAAAATAACTACTTTTTGGAGGTTCTCACTATGTGACACACTTAATATTATTAAGCATGTTAACCATTTCATTTAATTTTTTAATCCTAAGAATTATTTAAAATTACTATCCCTGCTTTGCACAACTTGGATGTGGTGGAGTGGTCATATTAACTTGTTTCACTTTACCTTTAATAGAAACTGTTTTTTAAAGCTAGTGCACATGTGTTGTTACTCATTTTTTCAACCTTGTTTTCAGTGATATATGGTCTAGTCTATTATCCCCTTGATATAAATTTCCTAATTTTTTAAAATTAGCTTTATTGAAATAAAATATAGCACAGCATAATTGATCCAATTTAAATATACCACTTTTTACTTTGTCAACAAAGGTCCATTTAGCCAAAGCTACAGTTTTTCCAGTAGTCATGTATGGATGTGACAGTTGGACTATAAAGAAAGCTGAGCACCGAAGAATTGATGCTTTTGAACTGTGGTGTTGGAGAAGACTCTTGAGAGTCCCTTGGACTGCAAGGAGATCTATGCAGTCCATCCTAAACGAAATCAGTCCTGAATATTCATTGGAAGGACTGATGCTGAAGCTGAAACTCCAGTACTTTGGCCACCTGATGCAAAGAACTGACACATTGGAAAAGACCCTGATGCTGGGAAAGATTGACGGTGGGAGGAGAAGGGGATGACAGAGGCTGAGATGGTTGGATGATATCACTGACTCAATGGACATGAATTTGAGTAAGCTCTGGGAGTTGGTGAAGGACAGGGAAGCCTGGCGTGGTACAGTCCATGGGATCCCAAAGAGTTGGACATGACTGAGTGACTGAACTGAAATGTGATACATGTACAAAATTGTGTCATCATTACAACTAAGATATAAAACATTTCCACCAACATAAAAATGCTTCCTGGCTCTTTGCAGTTGGCCCCTCTTCTTTTGTTAACCCTGGCCCCTGACAATCACCTATCTGCTTTTTGTCTCTCTAGTTCTTCTTATTCTGAATGTAATATAAATGGAAGGATAGTNATTGTGTCATCATTACAACTAAGATATAAAACATTTCCACCAACATAAAAATGCTTCCTGGCTCTTTGCAGTTGGCCCCTCTTCTTTTGTTAACCCTGGCCCCTGACAATCACCTATCTGCTTTTTGTCTCTCTAGTTCTTCTTATTCTGAATGTAATATAAATGGAAGGATAGTTTGAACTCACATGTAGCTGACTTCATTCACTGGGCAGGATGTTTTGAGTTCATCTGTGCTGTAGTGCTATCATAGTCCACTCCTTTTTACTGGCCAGCAGTATCCCTTGCAGATGTATCCCACATGTTTGTTTTCCATTTACCAGTTGATAGATATTTGGGTTCACTCTAACTTTGAGCTAATATGAATAAAGCCATGTGAACACTGACCTTTATTTAAGCTTGCATGCAGATACTGATTTTTAAGTATTGATGTAAATGATTTGAAAATTGACATAAACTAGATTAAGGTGAGATGGCAAGAATACACAGAAGAACTGTACAAAAGAGATCTTCATGACTCGGATAATCATGATGGTGTGATCACTCATCTAGAGCCAGACATCCTGGAATGTGAAGTCAAGTGGGCCTTAGAAAGCATCACTACGAACAAAGATAGTGGAGGTGATGGAATTCTGGGAGAGCTATTTCAAATCCTGAAAGATGATGCTGTGAAAGTGCTGCACTCAACATGCCAGCAAATTTGGAAAACTCAGCAGTGGCCACAGGACTGGAAAAGGTCAGTTTTCATTCCAGTCCCAAAGAAAGGCAATGCCAAAGAGTGCTCAAACTACCGCACAATTGCACTCATCTCACATGCTAATAAATTAATGCTCAAAATTCTCCAAGCCAGGCTTCAGCAATACGTGAACCGTGAACTTCCTGATGTTCAAGCTGGTTTTAGAAAAGGCAGAGGAACCAGAGATCAAATTGC
>SJYA01000765.1:23405-50322 GCA_006410615.1 Neotragus moschatus | reverse complement strand
TTTCTTATGGCTCCTGCATTGCAGGCAGATTCTTCACTGCTGAGTCACAGAGGAAGCCCCTAGTTCCCCGACCAGGGGTCACATCTGTGCCCTCTGCATTCAAAGTGTGGAGTCATAACCACTGGACCACTAGGGAAGTCCTGTTGTATTTTTCATGTGCTGTGCTTAGTTGTTCAGTCATGTCCAACTCTTTGCAACCTTGGGGACTGTAGTTCACCAGGCTCCTCTGTCCATGGGATTCTCCAGAGAAGAATACTGATTAGGTTGCCATTCGTAGATAGCATATAACTGAATTTTTACTTTGCATATCAGGAAAGTATTTTTTTTCTATCTGTACACTTTTTCTCTGCTTTTTGTATTGTCTGTTTCCTCTGAGTATCTCATTTTTATTTAGTTTTGAGCTTTTTTGTTAAAAATTTACCTCAAATACATGGTAATGTGTGAAGTGTGTTCATTCTCAGTAGTGGGCAATAAAAGATGATTGGAAAGTCTCTGTGCGTAGACAGGCTTGTGATCAGTAAGACTCGAGTAGAAGGGGGTTGTGGTCTGTGGGAACTGGCTATTTCACTGGGTGATCCTCAACTGTTAATGACTTTTGGGGGAAGGTCAGAACTGGTCAATTTTTTTGAATGGAACTTTGTCTTTAACCCATATAAATAGTATTTTAGATAATGGGGGTCACTGTTTAATATAAAAATATATAAATTTTTGGCTTCTATTTTCATTAAGGCATCTAACTCTGCTTGAATTTCTCAAGATATTGCTAGCAAATGTCCTTCTTAGCTAGGTGAGACACAAGTCATTTTCTGTGTTTATTGACTAGAAAAAGCACATAAACTACTTATGCAGGATTTCCAATGCTATTTTAAGTTCCATCCTTTCTCTCTCTCACATCCAGAAATACTGAACCTCCTCCAGTCCCTGAGTATTGTCGAGGTTCAGAAAAAGAATTAGGTCCTTCCTTAATATCCTCAAAGAATTTCATACTACAGGGCAAGTTGAAACCATCATCATCCCTCAATCTGCTTTGTAAAAACTTTATTAATATTTCTCATTTTCTGTTATCTCTTCTCCTACTTTGCAAGTTTATTCTTCTCTTCCTATACTGTCATATCATTTGAGTTTGGTGAGGAGAAGCACATCTTCTCACTCCACCAAGTTCACATGCAATCCTGCCTCTGAAGTACTGTTATGTATGGCACCAAAGAGCCCTCCTGGAAAATAACACTGAATAGGCAGTTAAAACAAACATATCTTGCTTAAGGACAGTGGGCAAGTGTTGAAATGGAAGGAATTATGTGAATAAATCATAACATATTTTATTCTTGTCCCCATGGATTTACACATGAATCCTAAGGTGAGAGAAGATAACTGCAAGTGACTGATACAGTAATTTCTCTGATGACTAGTAATGGTGAGCATTTTTTCATGTACCTATTAAGCAGTTGTATGTCTTGTTTGGAAAAATGTCTATTTTAGTTTTCTGCTTATTTTTAATTGGTTGTTTGCTTTTTTTGATATTGAGTTGGGTGAGCTATTTATATACTTTGGCTATTAGCCTCTTAGTAGATGTATCATTTGCAAATATTTTATCCAATTTAATAGGTTATCTTTTCACTTTATCAGTGGTTTACTTTGTTGTACAAAAACTTTAAGTTTAATTAGATCTCATTTGTTTATTTTGCTTTTGTTTCTTTTGCTTTAGAAAATGAACTTAAAAAAAAATATTGCTGCAGTATGTCAAAAAGTGTGCTCCCTGCATTCTCTGCTAGGAATTTAATGGCTTCTGCTCTGATATTTAGGTCTTTAATCCATTTTGAGTCCATTTTTGTATATGGTGTGAGAAAAATCTTCTAATTTCATTATTCTACTTATTAAAGAGATCGGCTTTTCTTCACTGTATATTCCTGCTCCCTTTGTCATGGATTAACTGACCATAAGTGTGCATGGGCACTATGAGTGCTAAGTTGCTCAGTTGTGTCCGACTCTTTGCAACCCCGTGGACTGTAGCCTGCCAGGCTCCCTGTCTGGGGGATTCTCCAGGCATGAATACTGGAGTAGGTTGCCATTTTTTTCTCCAGGGGATCTTCCTGACCCAGGGATCAAACCGGCATCTCCTGTGTCTCCTGCATTGACAGGCAGGTTCTTTACCGCTAGTGTCATCTAGGAACCCCATTAATCATGTGTTGGGTTTATTTTTAAGCTCCTTTTATGCTGTTGTTGATCTGTCAATCTGTGTGTCAGTTTTTATGCCAGTACTCTGTTGTGTTGATTATTGTCATTCTTGTTGTTGTTGTTTAGTCACTAAGTTGTGTCCAACTCTATTATGACTCCCTGGCCTGTAGCCTACCAGGCTTCTCTGTCAAGGGGATTTCCCAGGCAAGGCTACTGGAGTGGGCTGCCTTTTCCCTTTCCAGGGATCTTCCTGACCCAGGGATAGAACCCGTGTCTCCTATATTGGCAGGAGGATTCTTTACCACTGAGCCGTCAGGGATAGCTTTGCAGTATTGTCGGAAGTGAGGAAACATGGTATCGCCAACTTTGTTCTTTCTTTCTCAATATATTTTTGGCAATTTGGGGTCTTTGTAGTTCCACATAAATTTTAGGATCATTTGTTTTTGTTTTGTGGAAAATGTCATGGGTATTTTTATAGGGATTGCATTAAATCTATAGATTGCTCTGGATAGTATGGGCATTTTAACAATAGTAGTTTTTCCAACCCAGGAGTATGAGATAGTTTTCTGTTTCTTTTTATCATATTTTTATTCCCTTCATCAAAACTTTTATAATTTTCAGAGTATAGGTCTTTCACCTCATTTATTACTGGGTATATTATTCACTTTGATGTGACATAAAATGGGATTGTTTTTTTGCTTTCTATTTCTGATAGTTCCTTATTAGTGTATAGAAAAGCAACAGATTTCTGTATGTTAATCTTGTATCCCACAACTTTTCTGAATTCCTTTATTAGATCTAATAGTCTTTTTAGTGGCGTTTTTCAGGTCTTCNTTTGATGTGACATAAAATGGGATTGTTTTTTTGCTTTCTATTTCTGATAGTTCCTTATTAGTGTATAGAAAAGCAACAGATTTCTGTATGTTAATCTTGTATCCCACAACTTTTCTGAATTCCTTTATTAGATCTAATAGTCTTTTTAGTGGCGTTTTTCAGGTCTTCTTGGAGAAGGAAATGGCAACCCACTCCAATATTCTTGCCTGGAAAATCCCATGGATGGAGGAGCCTGGTGGCTACAGTCCATGCGGTCACAACGAGCCAGACACGACTGAGTGACTTCACTTTCACTTTTCACTTTCAAGTCTTCTATGTATATAGCATCATGTCATCTTCAAATAGTGATAGTTTTACTTCTTCCCTTCCAATCTGGAGACCTTTTATTTCTTTTTCTTGTCTTATTGCTGTGGCCAAAAAATTCAATACTATGTTAAATAGAAGTGGTGAGAGTAGACATCTTTGTCTTTTTCCTGATTTTAGAGGGTAGGTTTGAGTGAATTCTGGGAGTTGGTGATGGACAGGAAGACCTGGGGTGCTGCAGTTCATGGGGTTGCAAAGAGTTGGACACAACTGAGTGACTGAACTGAACTGAACTTTCAGGTTTTCACCATTGAGTATGATGTTAGCTGTGGATTTGTCTTAAATGGATTTTGTTATGTTGAGATATGTTCCCTCTACCTCTACTTTGGTGAGGATTTTTATCATGAATGTTGAATTTTTCCAAATGGTTTTTCTACATCTAGGTATATGGTCATTTAATTTATTTCCTTCCTTTTGTTAATGTGATGCATGCATGCTTAGTTGCTTCAGTCATGTCCGATTCTTTGCGACCCTATGGACTGTAGTGCAGTAGGCTCCTCTGTCCACGGGACTCTTCAGGCAAGAATACTGGAGTGGGTTGCCATGCCCTCCTCCGGGAGATCTTCCCAACCCAGAGACTGAACCCATGTCTCCTGTGTCTCCTGCATTGCAGGCAGATTCTTTACCACCAAGCCACCAGGAAAGTCCTGTTAATGTGATATATCACAGTATTTGATTTGTGTTTATTGGACCACTCCTGCGTCTCTGGAATAAGTTGTACTTGATCATGGTGTATGAACCTTCTTACATATTTTTGAATTTGATTGCCAATATTTTGTTAAGGATTTTTATCTATATTCATCAGATTTATTGTCTGGTAATTTTCTTATCTTTCTTTTTTGTTTTTGGTAGTGCCTCTGTGTGATTTAGTATGTTCTCTGGTGGTTTAGAGGTTAAAGCATCTGATTTTGGTATTAGGCCTTCTAGAATGAATTTGGGAATGTTCCATGCTTTTCTGTTTTGGGGAATAGTTTGGGATGAATTGGTACTAGCTCTTTATATGTTTGGCAGAATTCTCCAGAAACTAAAATTTTGGTGGTGAGCATGCTGTCGTGTATACAGAAATTGAAATATAAAGTTGTACTCATGAAACTTATATAATGTTATAAGCCAATGTTAATTAAAGTAATAAATACTGAGCATTTTCCCATATTCTCTGTGGGTGTTTGACTCTTTAGGGTATCAGCAGCACTGTTGATATTAGGACGTGTTGGGATAGAACTAAGNAGAAATTGAAATATAAAGTTGTACTCATGAAACTTATATAATGTTATAAGCCAATGTTAATTAAAGTAATAAATACTAAGCATTTTCCCATATTCTCTGTGGGTGTTTGACTCTTTAGGGTATCAGCAGCACTGTTGATATTAGGACGTGTTGGGATAGAACTAAGATAATAATGTGGGTACATTGATGACTGATCTCAGAATTGGGGAAGGTGGCATAGGGCACAATGACAGAACTACAGTGTACCTTTGGGTCTTGACACATACATTAACAACATAAACAGTTGCAATAACAACTTTAGTGGACATCAATACAAGAGAGGACATCTTTGGTATCATTTTTGACATTTGTATCAACTGGAAAAAAGTTGCTAAGAGCACTGGTTCTAAAAGCACAAATGAAACTCTATGAAATCTCTTTGAATTATTTGGGAGAAAGCTGGATGGACTTGAAATGTTCACAAGTGGGTTAGAGTGTGGTCTTATTTCTCTTTCTTGTNTCATTTTTGACATTTGTATCAACTGGAAAAAAGTTGCTAAGAGCACTGGTTCTAAAAGCACAAATGAAACTCTATGAAATCTCTTTGAATTATTTGGGAGAAAGCTGGATGGACTTGAAATGTTCACAAGTGGGTTAGAGTGTGGTCTTATTTCTCTTTCTTGTTACCATAGGCTGGGGTAGTATAGCTTGTGAAGCAAACACTGTAAAAATCAGAGAATGAAATTCTTTATTATTAAATCGAAAGAAGCCATATAATTAGTGAAATTGTAGAGCAAGTTTATAGAGCAATAAGGTTGATTTCACTTCTGATTTGAAGCANTTACTCAGCCATTAAAAATAATACATTTGAATCAGTTCTAATAGTTTGCTTTTTTAATCATATAAACATGTGTGCTCTGACTTTAAAATTTGGTTTATCTGAAATCATATATTGATTATATGTTGTTATGGATTTTACACATAGTAAGTGATTAATACGTTTTGTTTGCTATACAGGAACTTAGTGGATCTTTACTGAGTCACATTTATTTAGTTTAGCCCTTTCTGTTTCTCACGTAGATGTCTGAAAGCATCATTCCCCTCCATTCATGTAAAACACAAACTGAAAAGGGAAGGTATTCCAAGAACCATAATTAAGCCTCCTTAAAATGTCTGTAAGCATAATCACTGCTGCTTCTCCACAGGATAGTTTCTGTGAAAGTAGCAGCACTTTGTATCTGGATTTCCTTGTATATTCAGCTGTTCCCAGGACAGTGGATCAGGGCACCCCACACTGTAGATCCAATCAAGGGAGCACTGTGCTTCTTCAGTTTGACAAGATGCAGAGCAAAGAAGGAAACAGACAAGTCTTACTAAAAATTTTTTAAAAAGTCTTCCTGATATGTGCTGATGGAGGCAAGGGCAGGTCAGGCTGTTCCATTATCTAGGATTAATTCCTAATTACTCAGATGTGAGCTTCCAGAGCACCCAGATTGCTGAACATGCAGTAGGAATTTCCTCAGTGAAAAGGAAAAGATGGCCTTCTTTTTAGGCAGAAAAACTTGTCATAAATCAGCATTTAAACGATTGATCTCTTAGGAAACATCTTATGACTGTGCTGTTATATATCTCTCAACATTCTCTTAAGTTCTTTTTAAAATTGTAAGTAGGTAACCATGCTGTTATATAACTTACTGACTCTGAAGATAAAACTAAATATACACTATGAGAGAAAAAGTTGGAAGTTAAATAGGACAAAAACAAAAAAGGTGTGCTGANACGATTGATCTCTTAGGAAACATCTTATGACTGTGCTGTTATATATCTCTCAACATTCTCTTAAGTTCTTTTTAAAATTGTAAGTAGGTAACCATGCTGTTATATAACTTACTGACTCTGAAGATAAAACTAAATACACACTATGAGAGAAAAAGTTGGAAGTTAAATAGGACAAAAACAAAAAAGGTGTGCTGATATGTATTAAATGAATATGCACATTTATTGGTTAATAAGACATATTGGTCCCATCACTTCATGGGAAATAGATGGGGAAACAGTGGAAACAATGTCAGACTTTATTTTTCTAGGCTCCAAAATCACTGCATATGGTGATTGCAGCCATGAAATTAAAAGACACTCCTTGGAGGGAAAGTTAGGACCAACCTAGATAGCATATTACAAAGCAGAGACGTTACTTTGCCAACAAAGTTCCATCTAGTCAGGCTATGGTTTGTCCAGTGGTCATGTATGAATGTGAGATTTGGACTGTGAAGAAAGCTGAGTGCCGAAGAATTGATACTTTTGAACTGTGGTGTTGGAGAAGACTCTTGAGAGACCCTTGGACTGCAAGAAGATCCAACCAGTCCATTCTAAAGGAGATAAGCACTGGGTGTTCTTTGGAAGGAATGAAGCTAAAGCTGAAACTCCAGTACTTTGGCCATCTCATGTCAAGTGTTGACTCATTGGAAAAGACTCTGATGCTGGGAAGGATTGGGGGCAGGAGGAGAAGGGGACGACAGAGGATGAGATGGCTGGATGGCATCACTGACTCGATGGATGTGAGTTTGAATGAACTCTGGGAGTTGGTGATGGACAAGGAGGCCTGACGTGCTGCAGTTCATGGGGTTGCAAAGAGTCGGACACGACTGAGTGACTGAACTGAACTGAAGACATAAATAGTATACCATTCATATGAACAAAAGTCATTAGTCTATGCTTATCCATAGCACCATTTCTGGAATTACCCAAGGGGCAGTTGTTACTAAAAAATAAAGAAGAGTATGTTTCAGAGGCTCTTTTAGTTTTGGGAAGACTAGATCTTTTATGCTATCAAGTCATATTTTAGAGGTGAGCATGGTTCTAGGTTACATCTCACTAGAATATAACTTGTAGGTTACCCTACAGCTCTTAATACACACAGTGTCTCCTGTGAGATTTTAGCAAAGAAGAAAACAAAGAAAACACACACTGTTGCCTTAGAGAGAACACTGTGTGATTCCATGGGTGGTGCAGGTGGTAGTTACACTTCTGATAAATTGGTGCATCTGCTGTGCTTTCTCCAGCTTCAGAGTTAAGAGAATTGCTAGTTCATTGCCAGATTACTTCCTCTGACCTTTGCTTTGCTTGACTTGGCACATCTAAGTAGGGAAGAAGGAAGAGGCAGAAGCAGGATGCATCAGACTCAGGTTATGGTCAACATGGCATCTTTTTTGTCCTGCCTGCCTGGCCATCAACATATAGGAATTTGCTTTGCTAAGAAAATTGTTTCCAAATGAAACAAAGATTGCTGTTTAAATAAGCATTGGATTCCTATAGTGACCGTTTTCAGAATAATAATATCTAACAGGACTTAAAAAGGTAGATGGTCCTTCCTTTTGAAACTATTATGATAAATCAGTTGTGGCTAGACTACACAGCTCCTTTATCCAGAACTTCACCTGAAACACCCACCCTACCGTGTTAAGTTTTAAGGAAATTGTTTCAGAAGTGAGACCCTTTCCAGGGTCCTAGATTAGGTTTTTGTCTAACACTCAGAAATGAATTATCTGAGGAGACCTGTGCTAAGCAAGAGACTGTATTGGGAAAGGGCACCCAGGTGGATAGCAGCAAGATAGAGGAACCCAGGAGAAAGGCTCTGCCATGTGGCTCACAGTCTCTGGTTAAAGGTAATAGGATTAGTTTCTGGCCAGTCATTCTGACTCAGGGTCCTTTCTGGTGGTCCACACATCACTCAGCCAAGATGGATTCCAGTGAGAAGGATTCTAGGAGGTTGGTAGGACAAATGGGCTGGAGTCTCCTCTCTCCTTTTGATCTTTTTCGAATTCTTCCTGTTGGTGGTAGCTTGTTAGTTCTGCATTCCTTAACAGGACTTCTCATTTAAGATAACTCATGCAAATAATTATTAAGGTGCCTGGCTAAGGGTGGCAGTTTCAGTCAATGGTTCCCCTAACAAAATCAGTTGCATAGAGAGAAGTCTTATATAGTTGGTTAATTTCATGAAATATAGGCTCTCTGAAACCATATTGATAGATGTTTTCTATATTTGAAGTATGAAATTCTGATGAACAGATTTTTTTCTACACAATTTTTGCAAATATTATATTTAGATAACATAACAAGGGTAATCTTTTACCTGACAGAGACATTTAAAAGCAGTTTTTGCATCTGAAATAAAAACTTGTACCTCATAGCAAATCAATGACTATTGTTAAATTTTGAAATTATACCCAAAAAAGCCCAAATTTCCTTTGACAGATCAATGAATACATAGATTATAGTATTGTAGTCTAATGAAATATCACTTAGCAATAAAAAAAGATTGAAATATTGATCCATGCAAAAACATGGATGAATCTCAAAATAATTTTACTGAGAGAAAGAAGCCAGACTTTCACCCTCAAAAGGAGTACATAGTATTTGTTTCCATTTTGTAAAGTTCTTGACAAAGCAAACAAATCTCTAACTACAGAAAAGCAGATCAGTGGTTGACTGGGGGCAGAGACTGGGTTAAACAAAAAGGAGGTATTGAAAAAGAGCAAAAGAAAAATTGGAGCAATAATGAAGATGTCAGTATGTTGATTGTGGTTATGATCTCACAAATGTGCATAAAGATCAAACTTTATTAAATTGTACATTAAATATGTGCTGAGCCATTAATTATATGCGAAACATACCTTAAGAAGTCTATAAAATGAATATCTCAAATATCATCAATAAATTCTCAATGCAAGTAACTAATGCAAGTGAGGTAGAATCTATCTTTGCAAACTGTGCCTTTTGGACTTTCACTATATCCAAGATAAGACGAATCCAGTGGATCGAGTTTTGGCACAATGCTTATGGTTAAGAAGTAGGAATGGAGTCCTTTGCCTTATCAGAACAGCAAAGCAAACAAATAAGGACCATGTAGGTAAAAAGCAGCTTATGTTTAGCAGACATAAAATGGTCCAAAATATGATGCTTGCAAGTAAGAATGAGAAAGATAAGATTCTATTTAATAAATAAATGTGATTCTTATTTATATTATTTCACAATACGTAGATAAAGACACCAAAGAAAAAATGGGAAGCTAAGAAAAAAGAGAAATACAGAAAAAAAAATTAAAACATGAATAGTCTCTATTGATTTCAAGGATATTGTCAAATAGATATACAAAGATATATAAATGTGGAGCAAATTGATAAATAATTTCATAAAATATTTCCATCTTATAAACATTCTAAAGCCATTCCTTAAAAGGCATGTACAGCCCTCCTTCACTAGAGTTATATGTGCATTGGGTAAAGTCAAGGGAAAATTAGACCTGGCTCATGGGTCCTACTCTCCCCAGGTCCTTTGAGGTCAAAAAAAGATTGGAAAAGAATTTAAAATGCTGTCACTGAGGAGACCATGTAAATTCTACGCTGTCATTTAATTGCATGATATTTGAAGATCGAGTTTTCAATAAAATGAGCTGAGAAAGGGCAATGAAGGAAAAGCAAGGTAAAGGAATTACTAATTGAACAATTTTGTGCATTAGCAAGCAAAGTATTTTTAGGTTGAGTTTTCCTGGTCTCTTATAAATTACATAGGCTAAGCCTATGTGTGCAGCCAATGTGTTGTGAGACTATCTAGCAAACTGAACATTACTTCAATACTGATTTAAAAACAAAAGACCCCCACCATAAACGTATAACCAAGGAGGAAGTGTTAGGAATAACTGATTTGTTTACCATATCATTTTTTCTCACCAAGGACATTTAGGAAGAAATCAGGGACATTTTATTTAATTTTAGAACTATCATACGCAGTGCTTTTCAATAATCACACATTGGTTTAAAATATACCTGGTTTTTGTATATAGTCTCTACAGACTACAGAGTTAAAACATTGTTGTGCCTATTTTTCTTTCTGGTGAATTGTTAGGGATCCTGCAGACTTAGGCTTTAGCAGGACACTTTAGCTAATCAAGTCATATAAACATATAAAAAAGATCCACAATCACTTCTTAGTTATCAAGATTATATTCTCCCTTATGTTCATCTCCATTTCCGGTAGCATATGGATTATCTAGCCCCACCTTTTAGAAGTCAGTTTATGAAGATTCATTAGATAAAACTCAGATCAATCTTCTTGGAATTTTTCTAGTAGATTCAGTGGGAGTAAACACAAATGAAGTGTGATGAAATATTTAGTACATATCAGTTGTCACTGCAACATGCCATGGAACTAACATTTGAGAGTGGGTAGGTAGAGATCTGTGCAAGAGAAATGAGATGGTGAGCTTTTGAAGCAGTGATAAAACATTATATGGAACTCTGTATTCATATTTTTATAGTAGCTATTTGGCAAATATTTAAGTTAAAACAAAAGAATATGGTATTTCATTGCAAGAAATTGTAGCCCAATCTCTGCTGAGATGAAGAATTCTTCCCTAAGGGGTCAGTGGCAGACCAGATTCCCTGTGTCTCAGGTGACTCTGGGCTAGATGACACCAACCCTCTCCCCTTCATGGACTTATTGACTCACTGTGTAAGGGACACAAGAAAGCCTAGTAACAATGGCCTTAGTATAATATGATTGTTTCTTTTGTGCAGCCAGGGAAAAGGGAAATTTGTCCAAAACACCCACAGCAAGATGCACTGCAGACAAGAAGCTGTTATTAGCAAAATGAGACATTAAAGGAGAAAAATCACGCTTCAGCATTTGCTAACACTTGCTGATAAGTACAGACAGGATGACTTGAGGGCTTGCTTTAGCTTCTTCTGTAGCAGAGGTCCTTCAGATATCAGTGCCTTCTCCTTATGCCTGGCAGGCAACTTTCCTTGGTAGCCACAGCTCGTCTGCTGCTTCAGAAAATGCAAACCTACTTTCTTAAAGTAATAATAGAAATTTCATCTAGATGCTTTTTTAAAATAGAAAATTTTAAGAACTCCCCTTGTGATTATGGCTAAAACTCTGGGCTCCCAGTGTGGGGATCCAGGTCTGATCCCTGATCAGGGAACTAGATTCCACATACCACAACAAAGAGTAGTGCTGCAACTAAAATATTGAAGATCCTGTGTACCTTAACTAAGATCCTGGCACAAACAAATAAATATTTTTAAATGAAATTTTTAAATATTTTTATGAAATACAGAGAATTTTTTAAAATTCACAAAAAGAGAAAATTTGTTTTCAAGGTAAAGGTGAATTTGAGAGTACAACAAATTATCTTCTAAAAAACTGTATTCTAAGTAAACTAATACACTGAATGGAAAAACATTAGTGAGATAGTCTGAGGAAGCTAGAATAGCTATAATATAAAGTTTTAGTATATTTGAAGAAGAGTTTTTTTCTTTCCTGTGTTTAAAAGTAATAGAATTTTTTTTTTCCAAAATGGTAGTGTAGGACAAGAAGAAAATAGTCTTTTGCTGTTCTCTAACTTTAGGTGAGGTCATTTTCACAGTCTTTCTTCTCAAATGCCTCCATTGGTCCTACAATGGTGTCCATACTATATGACTTTTTAGAAGCTTCATTTACAGCATAAATATCATATGGAAGGTGTCTTAGTCTGTGCCAGTTGTNATAGAATTTTTTTTTTCCAAAATGGTAGTGTAGGACAAGAAGAAAATAGTCTTTTGCTGTTCTCTAACTTTAGGTGAGGTCATTTTCACAGTCTTTCTTCTCAAATGCCTCCATTGGTCCTACAATGGTGTCCATACTATATGACTTTTTAGAAGCTTCATTTACAGCATAAATATCATATGGAAGGTGTCTTAGTCTGTTCCAGTTGCTATTAACAAAATACCATAGACTAGTGGCTTAGACAACTAATACTTATTTGTCATAGTTCTGGAGGCTGGAAATCAGAGATCAAGGTGTCAGCATTGTTGGGTTCTGATGAGAGCATCCCTCCTGTCCTATACATAACTACTTTCTCTCTGTGTGCTTTGGTGATAAAGAATTCATTTACTTATGAGCCTTGTTTAGGGAAAGGCCCATCATAGGCATATTTTTAGACTTTTCAAAAGCTGTTTCTTCCTCTAAACCTAAGCAGCCTGAAATATTATTTAGAATATTGGTGCTATTCCTAATCACCACACATATACAGATACTAAATGTTCTGGCTGTGAATAATAGTGAACTCTTATTCTGAATTTTCAAATGTCTAAAGATCTGGTTACCAACAAAGCCCAGAAGAAAAAAAAAAATGTGTGCATATGTTAATTAATTTTTTAAACATACAAACAGTAAATACAACTCCCCAAACATTTTGAAACATGGTCTGTAGAGACAGTTTGAAATTGGTTAGGAGAAATTATTTATTTTAATTTTAAAATAAATTTATTTATTTTAATTGGAGGCTAATTACTTTACAATATTGGTTTTATCAACATGAATCCACCACAGGTGTACACGTGTTCCCCATCTTGAACCCTTCTCCCTCCTCCTTCCCCATACCATCCCTCTGGGTCATCCCAGTACACCAGCCCCTAGCATCCTGTATCCTGCATCGAACCTGGACTGGCGATTCATTTCATTTATGATATTATACATGTTTCAATGCTATTCTCCCAAATCATCCCACCCTCTCCCTCTCCCACAGAGTAAAAGACTGCTCTATACATCTGTGTCTCTTTTGCTGTCTCACATACAGGGTTATCGTTGTCGTCTTTCTAAATGCCATATATATACATTAGTATACTGTATTGGTGTTTTACTTTCTGGCTTCAGTTCAATTCAGTTGCTCAGTTGTGTCTGATTCTTTGCGACCCCATAAATTGCAGCACGCCAGACCTCCCTGTCCATCACCAACTCCTGGAGTTCACTCAGATTCACGCCCATCAAGTCAGTGATGCCATCCANGCTGGAGCCTTTGTTGCTTGTGCTCAAGACTCTCACCTCTAGGGCCAGTTCTTTATATTATCATTTTGTTGACTAGTTAGTTGGAGTCTGTTTAGTTTATGTCCATTTAACACATAAGTTTCACTAGGTGCAATAAGCTTAGTAGCTCATGTTTTGAGGTTACGATGATTATGAGCCTTTCCAAGATTTTGTTGATGTTTCCACATTTATGTTACGGATTTGACAGTTAAACTTGAAATCTCAAGGAGGGGGGAATGAAGTTGTAGCCTGAAAAGAAATTCTTTTAGAATTTTTAGGGAAAATATCAATGATAAATGTTTACCTGCAAGGCTGATAGGAGTGCAGGCTTTTTTAGATCTATGCACGGATAACAAGTTAAAGCACAAAGCAAAACAAAGATGTATGAATAGTTGAAATAATTAGCTAACACTGAACAAAACTGAAACTTAACAATGGCTCCTAGCAAATAAAATTTAATTTTGAATCAGTATCCAAAAACTCTTGAGTGTATAAGCTCCATAACTTCACTTTTTCAGAGTCCAGTGTGATATTCAAACTGGCCAGAATTGCTAATATAAATATATGCACACTGTGTCCTTTACAACCTGAGTAGGAAATAGTGTTAAATGTTAATAGGCATGCAAATCAGTGAACTCGTGGTTGAAAGTTTTTATGGCAGGTCTGCCTATTTGTAATTCTTCTTTACATTTGTCCAGAGCAGCAAAATTCAGAATAACTGCTAAATTTTTTGATACAATATGTTCTTTTTTAAAAAGAAGCTTCTCTCATGGCTCAGTGGTGAAGAAGCTGCCTGCAATGCAGGAGACACAGGAGACGCAGGTTCAGTCCCTGGCCAGGAAGATCCCCTGGAGAAGGAAGTGGTAATTCACTCCAGTATTCTTGCCTAGGAAATCCCATGGACAGAGGAACCTGGAGATTTTTAAANAGAAGCTTCTCTCATGGCTCAGTGGTGAAGAAGCTGCCTGCAATGCAGGAGACACAGGAGACGCAGGTTCAGTCCCTGGCCAGGAAGATCCCCTGGAGAAGGAAGTGGTAATTCACTCCAGTATTCTTGCCTAGGAAATCCCATGGACAGAGGAACCTGGAGATTTTTAAAATTTTGTATCAGGCATTAGATGATTTATAGTACTGTTAGTTTCAGGAGTACAACAAAGTGATTCAGTTAATTATACATACATCATTTCCTTTTCAAATTATTTTTCCATTTAGGTTATTACAGATTTTTGAGCAGAATTCCCTGTGCCGTATAAAAGTCCTTGTTGTTTATCTGGTTTAGATATAGTAGTGTGTATATGTCAATTCTAAATTCCTGATTTATCCCTCCCTCTCTGCCTTTTATCCTTGGTAACCATAAAATTGTTTTTACATGTGTGACTCTACTTCTGTTTTGTAAATAAGTTCATTTGTATCAGTTTTTCTTTTAGATTCTGTATATAAGCCATATCTTATGATATTTTTCTTTGTCTGACTTTACTTAATGCAGTAACCTCCAGGTCCATCCATGTTGCTACAAATGATATTATTTCATTCTTTTTTAATGACTGAGTAGTATTCTACTGTATAATATGTACCACATCATTTTTATCCATTCATTTGTCAATGGACATTTAGGTTGCTTCCATATGTTGGCTATTGTCAACAGCACTCAATGAATATTGGGGTGCATATATCCTTTCAAACCATGTTTTTCTCCAGATATATGCCTAGGAGTGGGATTGCTGCATTATATGGTAACTATATTTTTAGCCTTTTAAGGAAACTCCATATTGTTCTCAATAATGGCTATACCAATTTACACTCCCACTGAAGTGTAGGATTTTTTTCCCATACTCTCTTTATTGTTTGTAGACTTTTTGATGCTGGCTGGTGTGAGATGATATCTCTAGGTAGTTTTGAGTTTTATTTCTCTAATATTATGACTAGCGATGATGAGCACCTTTTCTTGTGCCTGTTTGTCATCTATATGTCTTCTTTGGAGAAATGTCTAGAATAAATAATAAATTTTAAATATCATGCTTTACTTTTAAATATATTAACTAATTTATTCTTAATTAAATTCGCTATGCTATGTCCTCTGCTTTATCATGGTATCCAGTACTCACCATGTGCCCACAGCCACAGAGGAGGGACATTCTCCTGTTTTGAGCTGATGTATCTTTCTACATGAATATAGGATAGTTATCCTGCCATCAAGGAGATACAAATGTAGTTGGAGAAGTGAAGTAAACACAGAAAACAATTTGAAAACATGTAAAAATTCTTCATGTCAATCTTATTTTATTCTCTTTCTAGGGTTTAGTATATATTGGTTTACCTGTATAATATATCAATAAATATGAATAACTTGGGTCACTTTGTTAATTCATAAATTAAGCAGATGTTTCCTGATTACTTACCACTTGTAGGCAGTGCTCTAGGCTCTGGGGTATCAACAGTGGAAGTTCAGTTCAGTTCAGTTCAGTTGCTCAGTCGTGTCCGACTCTTTGTGACCCCATGAATCGCAGCACGCCAGGCCTCCTTGTCCACCAACTCCTGGAGTTCACTCAGACTCACGCCCATCGAGTCAGTGATGCCATCCAGCCATCTCATCCTCTGTCATCCCCTTCTCCTCCTGCCCCCAATCCCTCCCAGCATCAGAGTCTTTTCCAATGAGTCAACTCTTTGCATGAGGTGGCCAAAGTACTGGAGCTTCAGCTTTAGCATCGTTCCTTCCAAAGAAATCCCAGGGCCGATCTCCTTCAGAATGGACTGTGGAAAGAATAGATGAAAATGACTTGCAGTCCTCCTGGAACTTATGCAATAGTTTTAGCTATTGTTTACTCTCTTGGTTTTCAGGATCTTGATAGGGTCTTGTTTCTTGACATCCTAGTAACTTTTGATTGAATGATGGATTTTATAAATAAAAATAGATGATATTTTATTCTTCCTGAAAAGGTTCACTTTTTCCTCTGTTAAGTGCAAAGAATAGAAGCTGATCACCTTAATTCAGTCATGAAATGGACTGGATAAGGGTGAATTTACAGTTTCAACAAGGACCCAGACATCACAGGCTTTCTTTAGTCTTCCATATCTTGTATATCCTGGGGCATTCTCTCAGGATTTTCTGAACTATAATAGTTTCTTCAGCATGAAGTAGCCAGACCTCTGCTATACTTTACAGAGACTTTCTCCCATCCAAGTCCTAACCAGGCCCAACCCTGCTTAGCTTCTGAGATCAGACAAGATGGGGAGCATTCAGGATGGTATGGCCATAGACTATAAAGACTTTCTGCTTAGTCTCTCCGCTTTCCTTGTGCACAAGTTCATAATTTGGCAAAAGTCTTGAAAGGAAAACTGGCTGTGTATCTTACTCTCTTCTGAGCATCTCCTTTCTCACAAGAATCTTGGCTCCTTAAATTTCAAACATTGCCTCTTTAACCTACTGAGACTGTTCTCTGCCCAAGCAAAAACCACGTTCTCCTTGCACATGGAATCAGCTAATGTCCCCAGAGAAAATACAGTTAACTTTCCCATAATGCTCGCCAATCTGGTATCTTGATTTTTCTTCTCTTCCTTGCTTCATCAGCTCTTAGATGATTTTAAGCAGATTTGGGGAGTTATTTTTATATTTTGTTCAGTTTTTTAAGGGTTTTTCTGCTGGATCATTGGTCTTTTGCATGCTTACTATCTCATCCTTGTTTTCAGATACTGAAATAGAAGAATCATGCCTTCTCTTACATACACCTATACAACCACAAAGAATGTAGCCAGGAATTTCTATCCTAGCCCAATGTATTCTGGAATTAATTGGCAGAGTAAACAGGTAGAGATGTAACATTGAACAAAATCTTCAAAGTAGGTGTCATTGAAAAAGCTGGACAATTAACAGAGCTACTATTCTATAGTACCCTGAGTCCAATGACCAAGAGCTGCTTAGATGGGTGAACTCAGTATAAGTGAGAATCCAAGACCTGATGGTAGCTCTAGGGAGGCGTAGCTTCTGGATGCTTCTCTTGGCTTCTTATTATGAATTATCCCCACAGGAAGTGATCCTTGATTGTCATTGTCTTATTAAAATACTGGGGAACAGAGATATTCTTTGTGCTTTTTACATCATGGATTTGGGAGTCAATCAAATTTATATTCACATCTTGTCTATTTATTGGATGCTTAAACTTGAGAGAGTTGTAAAAACTCTCTAAAGCCTTAATTCCATATCTGTGAAATGGGAATAGCAATACATTTCATTGTTCTGATATGAAAGTTGGAGGACTGTGTTTTTAAAATGCTAATAAAAATTTCTAGCACATTGCTAGCATGCAGTTTTTGGTAGCTATATATATATATATTTTTTGCTATTATGGAAACGTATGGAATAAGACCCAGAATTTTGAGATGAGACCTTAAGATATTTACATAGCCCCTCCAAAGTAAGTAGATGGAAAAAGTTGTTAAGAATTATGTTTGTTTTTATTGTTAAAAACTATTTAAATATCTGTGTAAATATCTGCATATTTAAATATCAGATAAAAAAACCTATCGGAAATAACTCTAGAAAAAATACCTGAATTGGAAGCAGTTTAACTCTCAATGACTTCAAAAATGTTCTTCTTCATAGTTTCAATAGATAACAAACAAACATTTATCTATTGCATATTGTTTTAAAGTTAATCTAATGGGTACTCTAAGTTGTATAGGTATTGTCATGTTTAAGAAAAGGAACAAAATTTAAAGTAAAAGAAAACTGAATCAAAAAAATACTTAGAATTAAAAACTATGTACAGAGAAATTTGGTTCCTAGGTACCATTCATTAGTTAGGTGGTATTGACTGGGCAGGGTAAATGATATTTTTGAATCCCAGTTTTCTTAGTGAAATTACAAATGGGAAAAATGGTAGTTCGGATTTTCTTGACTATCAAACGAGAAAATGAAAATGCTTAATAAGCAATAAGCATGATCTTATTACCTGTTTTTAATAGTCGGGTGTACCTTTGAATGTTTCTTTGAGCTCTGAGGAATATAAACTTGTGTTTAATAGCAAGGAAACGATAACTAGCTTCGCCAAGTGATGAAGTGGAATCTGGCCATTGCTATTAAATAATAATTTAAGTCACATGTATTTGAGTAAAATTTTACATCACTTCCCTACGTGGAAATTTTTCCCAAGTCTTGACTTTCTTCTGAACATTATTCAGATATGACATTATACTTAAAACTTACTCCCAGCATCTTTTCAATAGTTCTGACTTTGAGAAGACAGAACTGGAGGAAAGTGAACTCTTCTCTTCCTTTCTAGTTACTCTAATTCAGGAATTGTTTCTGCTCTCCTCATACTTGAGTGAGCATGGAATGATGCCTTTGCTGAGTATTTCTGTTTGATTTTCCAAAAGCTGTTGTCAGTCCTGCAGCTCAAAAATGAAAGGCAGATGGTAATTGGCGTAGCCACAGTCAGTTTTCAAATCTAATTGGAACTGACCCAGACACCCTCAGAGCTCCTCCTAGCCTTTCAGATTTATAAACGCATCTGGTGAGACAAAAGCAAGAAAGTTTGTTAAAAGGGGGAAAATTCCCTTTTGAGTGTTGCTGAACCAGAAAGCTTTGACTGTATGGTTCTCTGAGTCTGGACAATGTCTTGTGTGTTTGTTTCCACAGAGCATATATCATTACAGACTATATGGGCATCCGAAATGAAAGTTTCATGAAATTAGCTGCGGTAGGGACCTGGATGGGGGACTTTGTCACAGCTTGGATGGTAAGAAATTTTAACTTCACCCATTTCAAATGTCAGATGGAAGACATGCTCATAATGTTATACACACCATTTTTCTTTTTAAACCAATAGCCTCATGAATTATTTTATTTCATGTTATATTTCAAATAACATTCCAAAGTGAAAAAAGAAGGATCTTGTTTTCATGGTTAGCATTATTGCAGTTGTGCAAAGCCCTCAAACATGAGAAAGTCTCATTTGTTTCACCAAATTTAAACAGGCATTTCAGTAACAGGCTTGTTAGATAATCCAAGACCGGTTATCCCTAATTTTCCAAGCAGTAAGTCGCTGGAAATGCTGAGCTCTAATTGTTGGTCTGCCTGTCAGCCCAGCCCCTTTTTGACATAGCAGTGCTGTTTATTTTCTTACATCATTCCTCTGTCCTCCCAAGGGTTAAAGATACAGTTTTATTTTCTCAACCAATGTGAATTGGATTTTATTCAGTACACACTATTTTTCATGGTTTAGGACAGAAGTTACCTCTCTTGCAAGGGGAACAAATTCATGAGAAAGACAAATCTAGAGATTATATGCAATATCTGTTTACCTCAGGAAAAAACATCAATACAATTATAATATTAATGATGACTGTCTACTGAGCTATATTTATATGTATAAAGTACATTTATGTGTGTATATGTGTACATGTACAGACATGTATGTATGTGTGTGTATATATATATGCATGTGTGTGGGACATGCACATTCATCAAATTAATGGAAAACTCTTCTGGGAAATTTTAAAGAATTTTATAAGGATTGTTTGCTTGTTTTTGACATGTACACTTTTAAGGTAAGAAATACTGTTTGGGCTGTCTGATAAGACACATGAAGTATCTTTAAGGACTTTAAAAATGGTTTTCTGCATTTCTTTTCCTTGTTGAACCTACTAACTTAATGGTAACTAAGGCGTTCTGAGAGTTATCAGTTTTAGTCTCCTTTGTGCCTTATCAGTCTTTGTGTCTGCAGCAATTAGACAAACCATGTTTCATGCTGGGCTCGTCTGCCAAGAGAGTAATTGCTGTATTTAAACACTGAGTTAATTAAAGACACTATGTAGCTTAAAGGCTCTGGGTCTTGTAAGTTTATAAGAGAGTCTCAGAATGCAAAGAGCGTTGTTGTTATTGTTTAGTTACTAAGTCTTGTCTTTGGGACTCCATGGACTATAGCCCACCAGGCTCCTCTGTCCATGGAATTTTCCAGGTAAGAATACTGGAATGGGCTGCCATTTCCTTCTCCAGAGATCTTCCTGATCCAAGGGTCAAGCCTGCATCTCTTGCTTGACAGGTGGAGTCTTTACCACTGAGCCTCCTGGGCTTATAAAAATGGAACACTTTAGCATTCACTGACACCTTTCATAAGTGTAGTTAATCCTAATTAGCTTTATTCAAATTCATTCACTTAAAAATGAGAGGACCTACCAAAAGAAAGATCATGCCCAAATTAAACACAACTTGGCAGGGACATGCCCTATAGACGTGTTCCTGATACTGCAGGGTGATTGTCACAACTGTTACTGCCATTTCTGTTAATAGCTTTGTTTCTTACCTGAAACAGGTGTTTTCAGGGTACAGGAAGCAGTTATTTCTTAATAGCTACTCCTATCATCATTTTGCAAGTGACCATAAGAGTTTGCCTGGCCTGTTTTTGAAACTCCTCCCTCCTCTATTTAATTTTAGAATGTTATCAGAACCTATTACCAGATGCTTTCCATTTGATTATCTTTAAAACTGAAATTTGAAAATGTTATTTGTTTGTAATCACTAGAAATAGGAATGAGAATAAGCTAGACATTAGGACCAGGCATCCTCATCTGTTTCCACTGGGAAAAACCGTTTAAAAGGAAAGATCAACTTTAAACTCGCAATTTCCTTAAAATCTGGGCTGATGCCTTTTGGAACTTTTTGCATTTATTGAGAATTATGATTTTGACTCATTTTATGATGGCTACTTAATAAAATGCAAAAGAGAAGTGGATCAATTCAGAAATTTGGATTCTCTAATCTTGCCACCTATGGTTTGACCTTCCACAAATAATGTACAATCCTTTGAACCTTAGTTTGCACATGTCTTAAAAAGGATTAATAGTTCTGATTGGTGCTCCTGGGTTTTTTGTGAAGATGAAATGTGTGGTCCTGGGACCAGATCTAAAATGCTGATGTGAAAGGGAGACATAAGTGCTTTATTGTTATTGTTTATGTTTTTGAACCCCATCCACTTGACTGGTCCCAGTCCCTTGAAGTAATGGAAAGGAAGGTCATCGATCCAAACTTTAGGGTTTGGAGACTTTCTATCCCTCCTCTGAAGCTCCAGGAGCATGACAATCCCACCTTATCTCAGACCTGGGGTCCAGGCACTTGAAATTTTCTACTTATTGCCCATGGTCCATTTCCTTTTCACCTCTGCCTACACTGACCCTTACCAAAGGCAGAGGAGAAGCAACAGACTAATGAAACATAAGGTCTGCTTTGAAGTTTGCAGGCTCAAGTCAGCCATTTGATAACAGAAACCGTTTTCTTTTCCATGATGACACCGTTATTTATTTGTGACCCAGTTCCACCCAACTTCTCCTCAGACTTTCCCACAAAATAGTGTTTCCTCGGCCATATAGGGGTTTCCCAGGTGGTACAGTGGTAAAGAATCTACCGGCAAGGCAAGAGATGTAGGTTTGATCTCTGGGTCAGGGAGATCCCCTGGAGGAGGAAATGGCTGCCTGCTCCGGTATTTTTGTCTGGAAAATTCCATGGACAGAGGAATCTGGCAGTCTGCAGTCCATGGGGCCACAAAGAGTCAGACACAACTGAGCGACAGAGCACACACACACACACAGCCTATATATATAGCTCTGCCCGTATTTACTGGTTATGTTATTTTTATAATTAAGCTATTTTTCTTTTGAACCATAAGGTCGAGTGCAATGTCTGGGCAGCACTGAGAGGCAAATGCAGGATATGACTTTGCCCTTTAACCCTTCCTGATTGGATTTCTACCATGCAGCCTTCTGCCCTACTCTTGTGGTTTAAGGGAATACCAATAATTCCACAGTGCAATCTGTGATCTTTCTCTCCATCATCCAGATTATCTTCAGAGTTTCTCTTAAATTTAGTACTTTAATTTCTTCTACTTCTACTAGCTAACCTTATAACTTTTTACTTTTCCCTATACTGTAGATTAAGACTGGATTGAGAGTCAAGAAAACTGTGTTACAGGTTTAAGCCAGCAAACCTTCTGAGGTCTCTCATCTCTTCCTTTCTGTAAACTGAGGGAGAATCAAAATCCCTTTCTACTTATGTTATCTGAAAAACTGACCTTTTCCCGTTAGTCACAGGGACAGAGATGGGAAAAAAAAAGTTTTCTCCTGATTTGAAAGTTCAGTCACACAGAGAGGATTCCCAGAGCACATCATTTCTATTCCCATTTCTATTCACTGACTAGGCAGTACGTTTCCATATAAATATTTATATGTCTACATATGTGTGCATTGATAACATTTAAGAAAATAATAGTTTTCCTCTTGAGAGGAGCCTAGGGAAGCTTTGACCTTCATTTGTCCAAAGAATTCTCATCATGAAATGAATATCAATGATGAAGGTGACTTGTGGAAAAGCAAGTGATTATTTACATTTCCAATAAAAGTATGCCTTTCAATATATTTTAAAAATAGAGAATTTTTCTCCAGTGGAAATAATTCAGAAGTTTCCCTTGGTTTTAAAAGGCACATAAGAACTGATGTAATCCACAGGTGAGGCCAATATGAACCAATCCGGCAAAAATCTTTGGCCCTCACACTACTAAGGGTCAGGCTCTGCTTGGTTCAATTCCCTGGCAATCCTGGCTATTCCAGACTCTGTTGTATGCCTTGGGCAGAGGGCTACGTGTCAGGGTTAAAGTTGCTATTTTTTTAGAATAGATTTTTTTTTAAATTAGGGTAAAAGAAATATATAAAATGACCAGTTATTTAATTCAGCATTGAGCTGGCCCTTTATGTTAATAGTTGCAGAGATACAAAAGCAAAAACACAGGTGTCTTCTGTGACACCATGGCCATGTATCCTCATATTTGCCCACAGTCTGTGCCATTAAGCAAGGAGTTGACAAGGGCTGGACAGTCCACATGGCTTCAGCTTGACCACCTCCGCCTTTGAAAGACAGAGGTCACAGCTCTGCTGAGGTATAAAGTGACAGGGGATTTTTTTGAAGACGTGGTGATGACACCTGCTTCTGTCCCTCACCAGAAGAAAAATTACTTGCTGTCTGTCTATACCTATCCTCATCCTTTTCCTCAGCCCCTGATTCCTCCTGCTCTGGTGACTTTCTCTTACAGCAGTAGGTGGTACATGGCTCATGACAGTGACAGGGACATCACATTCTAGGTTTGAAGTTCATGGCTGTGGGGAGGTGCTTGCGTGTGTGCTAAGTTGCTTCAGTCATGTCCGACTCTTTGTGACCATGTGGACTCTAGCCCTCCAGACTCCTCTGTCCATGGGATTTCCCAGGCAAGAATACTGGAGTAGATTGCTATTTCTTTCTCCAGGGGATCTTCCTGACCTAGAGATGGAACCCAAGTCTCTTTCGTCTCCTACATTGGCAGACAGGGTTTTACCACTAGTAGAGAGGTGAAGAAGGATAAAAATAAAGTGAAGACAGTTCTGATGGTAACCACGAATGTCATGATAAAGCACCCTACATCATAAAACCACATACTGTGTATACAGGCATTTAAAAAGTGCTCAAGAAATATTTATTATGGGAATAAATAGATATCTTGTAAGAACACATAGCAGTAACTTCTTTATCTTCTTTTCTTGTTCAATTTTGTCACTTTGTGTTATAAAATGGACATTCTAAAGGATTGGCAAGTTTGGAGGGTTGGAAACTGTACTGTTTGGGGCACTTTCGTATACCAGCTCCCTTCCCGCCTTCCGACAGTAAGACTGTGCACTTCCTCCTGCTGAGCCTGTGTCCATAATCAGGAGGACATGAGCTAGGAAACACCCTTGAATGGAAGTAATCAATTGTTTTTAAAGTTTTTATGAGAGCATAGTTGATTTACAAGATTGTGGTAGCTATATAGGTGTACAGCAAAGTGCATGTTAAACATATATCACTCATTTTTTAAATTCTATTTCCATATAGACCGTTATCTATTTTATATATAGTAGTCTGTATACGTCAACCCCAATCTCCTAATTCCACCCCCAACCCTGCCCCTTACCCCCTTGGTTTGTTTTCTACATCTGTAGCTCTATTTCTGTTTTATAGATAAGTTCATTTGTATCTTTTTTTAGATTCCACATGTAAGCGATGTCATCAAATTTGTCTTTCTGTGACTCACTTCACTCAGTATGACATATATATATATATTCTTTTTACGATTATTTTGCATTATAAGTTATTACAAGATATTGATTGTAGCTCATTGTGCTATATAGTAGGTCCTTGTTAGCTATCTCTTTTTTAGAGTATGTGCTTAGTTGATCAGTTGTGTCTGACTCTTTTGCAGCCCTATGAGGATCCTCTATCTGTGAAATTTTCCAGGCAAGAATCCTGGAGTGGGTTGCCATTTCCTCTTCCAGCAGATCTTACCAACCCAGGGATTGAACCAGCATCACTTAGGTTTCCTGTATTAGCAAATGGGTTCTTCTCCACTAGCGCCACCTGGGAAGCCTCCAGTAGGACTATGTTAATCCCAAACTCTTCCTTTATCCCTCACACTTTGCCCCTTTGGTAACTGTAGGTTTGTTTTCCGTGTCTTTGAGTCTCTCTGTTTTGTAAATAAGTTCAAGTGTCTCATTCTCCTGAATGGTGATGTAACCTTTTATACAGTACACAATCTTTGGCAATATAAAGATTGAGCTTCTCAGATCCCACCAGAAGATTTCTTGAGTGGTCAGTATTGCTTTCAAGGGCATAGTTCTGCTCTTGCGGGCAATGGAAGAAAACTAGGTTGAGATAAATCCCTTCAACCATTTAAGCAGAGAGTTTTTACTGTACTATATAAGACAGAAAATTGGTTAAGCTTCAGTGGACAGAGGCAGAAATAATTAAAGAATGGTATATACTTGAAAATAATCCATACTTTTGGGTTAGTATTTATTTACAAATCTAGAACAGAATAGAGATGAGAAATACCTTTGCAGCATTCAAGAGTAAACTATTCTTTCTAGCTTATTATTTTTTAATATAATTTTATTTATTTTAATTGGAGGCTAATTACTTTACAATATTGCATTGGTTTTGACATACATTGACATGAATCCGCCATGGGTGTACAAGTGTTCCCCATCCTGAACCCACCTCCCACCTCCCTCCCCATAACATCCCTTCTTTCTAGCTTAAACAGAAAATATGAAATAAATACCTGAAACTTGGTGAGTTTTTCTGTTGTCCCATATATATTGCATGCTTACTAAGGAAAGGGTTTGATTATTTATACTTTTTTCATTTCACCAAATTAGTCATAGTTTATTTAGTTCAAATTTTTCTGTTATATACACATCATTATTTTAAGGACTGTTCTGCAGATGCTAAGTCTGTCAGTGAAGACTAACCTAGAATATAACCAACATCACATCTAGCTTGTTATCTTTTTGAAATTGAGTTTATTAATTCGTATTATGATAAATGCCAGTTTTCTAATTATTTCTTTACACTGATATTTCAAAATGACAGAATAAAGAATATAATTGAATTGATTTAATATCTAAAATTAAGTAGCATTAATAGCTTTACTGAACTATCATAATAAAAGAATTTAAACCATGAAACACTGAATAGAGGGACCATAGTCAACAAACTAATTGAACAAGTATATATGAAAACTGAAGGGAAAAATCAGAAACCTGCATTCAGATTTAGAAGCAGCAGAACTGGACATGGAAAAATGGACTGGTTCAAGATTGGGAAAGGAGTATGTTAAGGCTATATATGGTCACCTTGGTTATTTAACTTGTATGCAAAATGCTGGACTGGATGAATCACAAGCTGGAATCAAGATTGTGGAGAGAAATAACCTCAGATATGCAAATGATACCACTCTAATGATAGAAAGTGAAGAGGAACCAAAGAGCCTCTTGATGAGGGTTAAAGAGTGAAAAAACTGGCTTAAAACTCAGCATCTAAGAACTAAAATCATGGCATCCAGTCCCATCACTTCATGGCAAATGTGTGGGTAAAAATGTAAACAGTGGCAGATTTTATTTTCTTGGGCTCCAAAATCACTGTGGATAATAACTGCAGCCATGAAATTAAAAGACACTTGCTCCTTGGGAGAAAAGCTATGACAAACCTCAGTTCACTTCAGTCACTCAGTTGTGTCCGACTCTGCGACCCCATGAATTGCAGCACGCCAGGCCTCCCTGTCCATCACAAACTCCCAGAGTTCACTCAGACTCACGTCCATAAAGTCAGTGATGCCATCCAGGCATCTCATCCTCAGTCATCCCCTTCTCCTCCTGCCCCAAGTCCCTCCCAGCATCTGAGTCTTTTCCAATGAGTCAGCTCTTCGTATGAGGTGGCCAAAGTACTGGAGCTTCAGCTTTAGCATCATTTCTTCCAAAGAAATCCCAGGGCCGATCTCCTTCAAAATGGACTGGTTGGATCTCCTTGCAGTCCAAGGGACTCTCAAGAGTCTTCTCCAACACCACAGTGCAAAAACATCAATTCTTCGGTGCTCAGCCTTCTTTACAGTCCAACTCTCACATCCATACATGACCACTGGAAAAACCATAGCCTTGACTAGAC
>SJYA01000765.1:0-21688 GCA_006410615.1 Neotragus moschatus | reverse complement strand
GGAGCCCAGAAAAATAAAGTCTGACACTGTTTCCACTGTTTCCCCGTCTATTTCCCATGAAGTGATGGGACTGGATGCTATGATCTTCGTTTTCTGAATGTTGATCTTTAAGCCAACTTTTTCACTCTCCTCTCTCACTTTCATCAAGAGGGCTTTTCGTTCATTTTCACTTTCTGCCATAAGGGTGGTGTCATCTGCATATCTGAGGTTATTGAGATTTCTCCCAGCAATCTTGATTCCAGCTTGTGCTTCTTCCAGTCCAGTGTTTCTCATGATGTACTCTGCATAGAAGTTAAATAAGCAGGGTGACAATATACAGCCTTGATGTACTCCTTTTCCTATTTGGAACCAGTCTGTTGCTCCATGTCCAGTTCTAACTGTTGCTTCCTGACCTAGACAGTGTATTAAAAAGTAGAGACATCACATTTTTGACAAAGATCTGTATAGTCAGAGCTCTGTATTTTCCAGTAGACATGTACAAATTTGAGAGTTGAATCATAAAGAAGGCGGAGTACCAAAGAATTGATGCCTTGAATTGTAGTGCTGTAGAAGGCTCTTGAGAGTCCCTTGGGCAGCAAGGAGATCAAAACGGTCAACCCTAAAGGAAATCAGCCCTGAATATTCATTGGAAGGACTGATGCTGAACCTGAAACTCCTGTACTTTGGCCACCTCATGGGAAGAACTGACTCACTGGAAAAGACCCTGATGCTGTGGAAGATTGAGGGCAGGAGAAGAAGGGTGTGAGAAGATGAGATGGTTGAATGGCATAACTGACTCAATGGAGACTTACAGCAGAGACAGTGGATATGAATTTGAGCAAACTCCCAGAGATAGTGAAGGGCAGTGAAGCCTGGTGTGCTGCAGTCCATGGGGTTGCAGAAAGTCAGACATGTCTTAGTGACTGAACAACTGTTGGAGCTGGACCCAAGAGCCCAGCATTACTCTGGTATTTTTCTCTTTTGCTCTCTCTGCCTGTTCATTGAAGCTATTTCATGACTATAGTCTACTCCATGCTTGGTCAATTTACATTGCTTTTCATTATTTTATACAGTGAAATAGGAAACTGGATCAATCCTTTAAATAAGTAATATGCTTTCTTTCTTAAGTGAGATACCACAGTAAAGGGTATGCCAGTGGATTTGGAAGCACATTGAGGAAATGCTCTTCAGGGAAATCTGTAGGAGATGAGAGAAGCACAGGACAGATGGGGAAGGACGTGAGCAAGGATGTGGTCATAGTCTCAGGTAGTCTATCCTTGTGTTCCTGGGATTGGAGTATACCAGTGTGTGAAGGGGACGTGGGTGTGACACACCATTGACTATAACACAGAAAACCCAAGAACATTATACTGAATGGCACCCATAACTGTCAAAAAACATTGTCAATTCATTTGATTATTTGATTGAAATGAGAAATCTAAGGGAGGAAATATTTTTTACATTTCTGTTTTATTCTTTGTAAAATTTAGAGGGAACCAAATATGGTCATTTTGACTTTGCATGTATAAATATTTTAATGTATCTATAAATATTTTAGCATTGTGTTTCATGTTCCTTCAAAATAATAAGTTCTTACTAAAAAATTAATAAGACTGGAGAGTCTAACCTCCTATTTTCTGATAGCATCACAAATGGTGATTAAGCGTCTTTTGCTTTTTTAGGGTTCTTGGATTTTTAAAGTACTAACAGAATATGATGTAAAAAAAAGGATTTCTGAGTAAAATAGATTGTAGTATAGAATATAGATACTTAAGAATAGAGGCATAAAGTCCATCTCTGCTGTAACTCTCCTAAGCTCCATATCTATCAGAAATTCCATAGTACGTTATACTATGTATGTACTTTACATTTATTTATTAAAAATGTGTGGCATATATTATTCTAAAGCATACGAAGGGTACCAGGAAAGTGCACTGGGTTGAGCTACATTAAGATGTGAGAGACACTATGGACATCTCTTACAGAGAGACACTCCCACTAGAGGCAGGAGATGCTCACGCTCATCTTTTCCATCCCTGTTTCAGCATCTTTTCATTATACTATATTTCTACTACTTGGTTTATACTTCCACAAGGCAGGTATCCTTTTTGTCTGCACATTTGTTGTGATTTTTCTAACTCAATATTCCACACTTTTTAGAGCACCATTTATCAATTATTTGCCTGAGGTTTAAATAAAAGCTAGGAGACATTGATATTCTTGCCTCTAAAAGTCCATTATATAGTGAGATGAATGCTGGTTATTAATATTAGCTCAGAACCCTCAAAAAAGAAGCTATGTGCTTCTTTATGTAGTAATTTTGAAAGTAGTTGGATTATTTCTCTTTTACATTTTTTTTTTTTTTTTAGTTTAGTGCCTTTCCTGTGGGTCAAGCACTATTTTGTGTGTGTGTGTGTGTAAAATTTCAGTTAGTTTTCAATGCTTTCAACTACTATACTATCCTGTCAAGTGAAATACTTTTCTTGAGGGTATTTAATCATAAACATTAACAAGACATGGAATATAGCTTTTGTTGGTTTCATACTTTTTTCTGCCAGTGTGTCAATAACATTTGTTTAATTTTGTCATTAGTTGGGAGAGGGGAGTGCGTATCTTTTTAGGTACTAAGTGATAGTACATCACATCTCAGCCAAGATAATCCTTTTAAACTTTAGAAAACTCAGACATTTTTTCTGTTTCCTTTTAACAAATATAGGTGTTTGAAAGCATGTTATTTCTGAGGCCAGAAGAAAGTAGAATAATAGTTTTATGTGATATTTTTAAGGTAGATAATTCAGTTTCTGATTTTTTAAGTCCCAAGTGTTTTGTTTACATAAAATTGTTATCCTTTAAGCAGTTGTTTGCCTCAAGGATTTTTTGAGCAGTAAAGATTTTTTATATTCACAGTGTATGTTGCATTTGTAGTGAAATGTTCTATAAACATCAAAATGAAATTTATAGCAATGAAGTACTAGTACTTATGTTTCATTACTGTTGTTTATAAAAGCTCGTACATCATATTTCAAGAGTCTGAAGTAGTTGAGTGAGCAGAGGGAATATTTTAATAACGAATGATGAAGTGAAACCATGTTTGCCATATATTCTTCTCTGTTCTTATGTATCTGAAATCTGGCTGGGAAATAAAGAACTTCCTTTTGCTCTTTATCCCAGACCTAAGCTTGACTCCAGTATCCTTCACTAGACTACCAGTTGCTCAATGAAATACCTTATGTAGCTTCCTGAACATGCTACTGTACAAGGAAAGAACTCAACTGAGCATACAATACTAATGGGACTTATCAGCCAAGTATAATATAAAATAAATGACCTTTGACATTTATGAAGGTATTAAATAGAACAGAAGAGTAAGTTCACATCAGTTGTTCCTTTAATGCTAGATACCAGGGATCACAGAAAGAAAGTCAGGACACCACTCATACCAACTTAAAAATTCCAAATTATTCTTGACTGCTTTCCCGAGAATATATTTGAGAAGTATTACCTAAATGAGTCAAATGGTTGAGATGAAACAGGAAACCTGGAGAATAGCCTTCCATTTTTACTGAAAAGAATAGCACCTCTCATAAAGGTTTTAAAATATATCATGAAAAAGATACTGTGAACCTGTAGCTATGGAAGAAAATGAAAGCTAATAATTTTCAAGATCTGAGTACTTTTTCCCTTGACTTATCATATACTTATACTAATTTCTATTTGACATTTTCAGTTTCAACTAGAGGTGACAAAATCAGTGGATGATTTTTTTAAAATCCAAGTGCAGATTCAAAATACCCATAATGCATCTTATTTTGCTTCAGTAAAGATTAGCAGAATGAATCAATTGTCTGTCTAACCATATGCTAGATATCTAAACTCATTTATTTATTAAATGCATATTTATATAGTGACAGTACTTTACTGTGACTGCACGTTTAGTTGCTTCAGTCGTGTTTGACTCTTTGCGACTCCATGGACTATAGGCCACCAGGCTCCTCTGTTTATGGAATTCTCCAGGCAAGAATACTGAAGAGGGTTGCCATGCCCTCCTCCAGGGGATCTTCCTGACCCAGGGATTGAACCCAAATCTCCTGTTTCTTCTGCATTGCAGGTGGATTATTTACACCCTGAGCCACCTGGGGAGCCCATACTTTACAAGCTTATTATATAATGCTTTTGAGTATTAAAAGGGGACTAAGGATAATAAAAATTATTAAATTGTTGAAACATTTTGTTTTAAATACAAATTTTAAAAAAAGAAAAACATTTCTTTTACCAACAAATTGGATTTACTGTTTTGGTAGAGATATAAAATGTCTTTTCAAAGATGATTTTAAAAATATTTTTTTCTAAAATACAAAAATAACATTCATATATAATATAATAAAGCAAATATATATTTTACAAATCTTATTTTGATTATATGAACACTTAAAATACAAGCAGAATTATTATTATTGGTACCTATTCACATATTTTACTTTCTTAATCTTGAAAGTCTGTAAACTCTCTATCCTATGGACAGAGTCTGGCAGGCCACAGTCCACAGGATTGCAAAGACATGGGTGCAACTAAAGTGACTTAGCACACATGTGCATAGATCACAATATTTTTGAGAAAATGTGTTCTCTAGTGTCAAAAATCCTGTGAAGATAAGAATGTATTCTACTAAACAGAGGATTGTACAATTTTATTTTTAGCACAATTTTAGCCCAAGTATTTCCACAGATACCATATTTTTGCTACATTCCCACTATCTTTTTATTTTTACAAATATTTTTACATGATAAAACTCATGAACTAAGTTGTCTCTAAGTGTAATTTAAAAATATTTTACCCAATTTTGATGCTGCAAAGTAACCTAAGACCCTTCATCCCTTATTTATTAATCTCACCTATTAACTACATATTAATAGTAAGCAATTACAGGGGCTTCCCTGGTGGCTCAGTGGTAAGGAATCCACCTGCCAATGCAGGAGGTGTGGATTCGATCCCTGATCTAGAAAGATCCCTTGGAGAAGAAAATGACAACCCAGTTCAGTATTCTTGCTTGGAAAATCGCCATGGACAGAGAAACCTGTGGGTTACAGTCCATGGGGTTGCAAAGGGTCAGAAATTACTTAGCAATTGAACAACAAAATCACCTACAGAGTAATAACAAATGAGTGATGAAGTAAACATTAGAATATATTAAATACTTTAAAATGGAGTTCTAATATCATTGCATTTAGTGTTAACCTCCTCTTATTAAAGGAATCTCCTCAGTGCCTTGCCCCAGCCAGCCCTTCGCAAGACTTGCTGAGTTGGTGGGTATTCAGGCTGTATAGGAATTGTCCTGCACCATCTTTTAGTCTATTCAGATCTTCCCCACCTTCTTTCAGTATCCTAAGTCATCAGTTTGTGGTGAAGTTTCAATGAGTGATAGTGGCTTTCTGTGTTAAACTTGCATAAATAATAAATACTGGAGTTTCAACTTCAAATGTTCCGAGGGCCAGGCCACTCTAGTACAGTGTGAAATGTCTGGTATGAGATAAAAGGGTATTCAGTAGCAGGGTGGAGAAGTGGTGTCGAACCAGAGAGCGTATTTCCACAAAGAGACAAAAAATTTCAGTGTAGTGCAAAAATACCAGGAATGAGAAGGAGGCTGTAACTTCAGCACAAATGCTACCCACTTGCCACATGCTTCTTGCTTTCTTGAAGCTGCAGATTGACACATGACATGAACACAGAGAGATGGGTATGAGAAGTGAACTTTGGGCAGGTGCCATTTTGGAACCTGTCTCAATCGTACCTCCTAAACTGATCCATTCTCTAAGGGTTAGTTCTCCCTGTTTGGTGATGGACTACTGACATGTAGGGGACTTAGGAAGTACCTACACTCTAATCACAGCTGATGAGAACAACCCCAGTCCTTGTACTACTTAGTGCTCATCTCACCCAAACAGTGAAGTCTCGAGTAGGCAGAAATATTTTCCCAGGAACACTTTCTCGAGTGTTAATGAAATGCTTGTGATTGAGGTCAGGCTCACCATTACCAGCACGAGTGCCTCTTGGCCTAGCACGCACGCTGGATTTGTTGGCTGACTGCACTGTGCAAATCTCACTAGGGTGTCAATATGCATAGCACTCTGAGGCAGTTTCTAAATATGTACAGTGAACCAAGCTTATTGTTTAACTGGCAGCCCCAGGTTTGTTTTTTTTAATCTGCATTTCACAAGGCAGTGGTTCCCAAATTTGTCTTTACTTTGGAATCTCCTGGAGTGCTTCGAAGACCACTGATGCCTGAGTCAACAGGGAGGGGACTTAAATTGTCTGGATTGTAATCTGGGTGTGGGATTCCTCGAGCTCTAATGTGCAGGCAAGTTTGGAACCATTTCACCTACAGTAAGTTTGATGTGGGAGTATTTTGACATATTCTTTGGGGTCATAACCATCTGATATTAAGGCTGAAGGGAATCAAAGGAAGGAATCTTGTGTTGCTGCTGGGAGACTATCCAAGACAGAGATGAAGCGGGGAATGAAGGGGCAGAATGGGTGAGAAGAGGGCTGGTCTTCTCATTGAGTTGCAGCACCCCAGAGGCACACACATTACCACAAGGCAGTGAAAGTGCTCTATGCATTTCCCCTTGCCTTCAGTGGTGTATGTCTAGATCTTGATTTGGGTTTCTTACAGAGCAACTTTGACTTCCTTCTGATATGCACAGCAGACTGTCCTGAATATACACCAGCTTTACTGAAAAGCTAACCAATAGCATCTGCCGTGGCTTTGGCACAAATTATTCAAAAAGTCTGCCTCTCCAGAGAGGACAGGCATCCCCCACCTCCTCCCAGTTCATAAGATGGAGAAGGATAGTCATGTCATCATTTTGCCTATTCTTACGGAGTATCTTCTACATAAAGTTCCTTTTAGCCCACCCTCCCACCAGCAAATGACCCACTCCCCCAGTTCTCTACATGCTTTAATTTGATTCTTTACTTGCATTAAATGTGTACTAAGTATTGTTGCCATTTGCTCAGAGGGTGGGTTACTTTTAATAATTATTGCTTAGAGAATATGACTGTGAACTGCTGTGAGATAAAAATGAAGCATGTGGAATTATGATTGTTCATATTGTTAGTGTTACTTAATTTAAAAATTATAGTGTTTCATAAATGAGAACATCTTAAAATATAGTCTGCAATTTGCATTTTCTGAATGAAGACTTTTTTTTTTTTACTAATTTTAACATCTTTTTATTTTTTACTATACTGTACTGTCATTCCCACAACTAAGCTAAACTGAAGTAACATCAAGATTGTATATTCACCATTTTATAAGTTTTTTCAAAAATGAGGTCAGCCTTAAGTAGCTCACTCTAAAGTATAAATATGCATGATGCTAATATTATATCATTTGCTAGAATCTCCTTTGCTTATAGGAATTAAGATAAGAACTACATGAAATATGTTTAATGATGAAAACTCCCACTGAAAGGCTTATATTCTTTAACAAATACTTGTCTGTCAGTTAAACTTTCCAAGTGATGATAGGACTATCTTGGGTAAATAAGAATTCATATTTACTGAATAAGTGGTTAAAAAGTAGCGTTGAAGAGTGCTGAATCTTAAAGTATAATCTTGATGCAAAGTAGATAATTTAAAACTTTAACTGCCATCAAACTTTACCTTATAATTTTTCTCTCCTGATGGGCTCTTAGTTTCAATAGTATTGGAATCCCTCTATCAAGATTAGAGGCAAAAAAATGCTCATTTTAAAAGATTTCTTGCCATATATTTTTAGTCCTGTCTATTTTAGTAGGGTCCAAGTTGCAGATTTTATGAAAATACTAATTTTATAGTCTCTAAAATGGATTATATGTTAAAAGAATATGAAGGGAGGAAGTTTAGGCTAAATATGCCATTCAAGAAGCAAACGAGGAGCAGATGCATAAAGATGACATTTTCCTAGTCAATGACAATTATCAAGAGCCTCTCATCTGATTTTCCTGCCACATTATGTTTCCACAACAGTGCATTGACTTGTCTATAAAAGTAAAGCTTGGAGTCAATTAAGGTGTGACAACAAAGGAATGCAATAGAAAACCCAGGGGAATCAAAAGATAAGGTAAGTGTAGATTTTAATTCGGAAGATTTGAGAAAACAGCTGCACAAGAACAGCAGCTTTTGATGCGAAGTGGATCTTGACAGAAGCCCAGATCCCTGATATTTCAGTCCTGTTCATTTGTCAACATAAAGGCGAGAAAGAGTCTTATGGGATTAAGCAAACTCCATGGCTAAAAATATGGTTTGACATTTCTTGAATGCACTTGACAAGACTCCACATAAAATTATATCAGCATTCTTTCCAGCTAAGAGAAGATTTTTAAGGGAGGCCAACTTCTTTTATTCAAATTCAAATTTCATCTTTGGTTGCCATGACATCTTAAGAAATTTAATCCTATATTGTTTAGTATTAAATGTTGCATATACGGTGTTTGAGTATAGATGGAAAATAAACTTTAAAAATGTTATTGTAAAAATTAAATTTCATTTGGACACTTTTAAAAGAATGAGCAAAGCCTGTAAGAGTACAGTATTGTAAAGCAAAACAAACTTAAAAATAAAAATTTAAACTTTAAAAAAAAAAAAGTCAATTACAGAGATTCTACACAGTAGGAAAAGTGATTATTGCCCGTATCGTCAATAGCTGTCTGTGACTGCCCTGCTCTCTGGTTTCCTTGCTGCTGTACAGCTGGCTGACAGATTGTGGCTGACGTGCAAGCAGAGGAGGTGAGGAGGAGCTAGGGCCGCAGGATACAGGACGGATGCCGGCAGCCTGAGCGACCGGGCCGATGCCTGTGTGACGGCCTGTGCTGGTGAGGGGAGAGGGTCTGTGGCGAAATTCTATTGTGATTGGGGTGACTGGAAGTCAGGGGTGAATGAAAAATATTTAATGGAAAGCAGGTACCCATAGAACCTCAAAATGCTAAGAGCTCCTCTTCATGTATAATTACCGTCTTATGTTACCGCCTTAAAATCTCTGCCTTCTTCAATTGTCCATCCCTTCAGAAAATATTATTTGCCAGCTTGTTAGGCTTGAGGTCTTGTTCTCTTCTCCTGCAGGAACAACATACTGCAGTGTCCAATCACATTATTTACTTTTTAAAAACCTTTCTTTCTCTCTCTCTTTTTATTATTTTAAGAAACAAAAGCAAAGTCAGACGGTTTAGTTTTCTGAAATGAGTGCAAAGGTGTGAACGGTTAATCAGGCTGAAACAATTGCAGAGCTGTGCTTTTGAAAGCTTACCAAATGTTACCCCACTTTCAATGTTAGCGTTTTTTTTCTAAACAGTGGGTCCATAATTTTTAATGAAGGCTTTACCCATTCATCCTTGAAATCCTTAAGTATAATGTGCACCCAGATAATCACAAGATTTGGTATCAAACTGTGAGTCATGTAATTTCTGCATGCCTGTGAATTAGCACTTGATACCCTCAAATTTCACTGTACTTCCTGTTTTCCCTAAACACACCATTAAAAGTAAAAATGCTGACAAAATTATTATTAATTACTTGTAAATCTGTTGCAGTCATCAAAAGAATGAACTTAATTGGGATGGTTCTTGAGATACTAAAAGTGACTTGAAAAAAGCATCCAAGCTACCAGATTGCCTGGTGAGAAACAAAGTGCTGATGTGGAAATGACAGAGAAGGTACAGAAACAAATGTAGGCAATTTAGAATAATGTGCGTCTCCACCCAGGTTCCTAGTTTCAAATCAGAGAGCGGATGAAAGCACAAAACCCTGGCCAATGGAAGACTGCTAGAGAAGTGACAGATTGTAAACTAGCAGGACCCTGCCACTAACCTGAAAAACAACGTGACATTTCCTGAAGGTGTTCCAAGGATAAAAATAAAGACTGTGCATGTGTAAATATCCAAGCTACTCCCTGGAATAAGGCTCATGCATTTGCAAACAGCATCAACTCTTTTAAATCACCGGATGGGTTATTATCTTAGCATCTAAGTTATTTTGGTCACATACTTCTCCATATATATATATATATATATATATATACATATATAGTGAAATGGAAAATATTAGTTGTTCAGTCAGTTCTGACTCTTTGCAATCCCATGTACTGTAGCCCACCAGGCTCCTCTGTCCATGGGATTTTCCTGGCAAGGATACTGGAGTGGGTAGCCATTCCCTTTCTCAGGGGCTCTCCTGCATTGCAGGCAGATTCTTTACTGTCTGAGACTCCAGGGAAGCCTCCAAATGAGTGATAAATATACTGAGTTTCATCTCCAATTCCTGGGTAAATTTGAATTAATCTCGAGCTGGAGCACTGGAAACTATTATTTGCAAATATTAGTTACCATTTAGAAATATGTATACAACCTAAGTTTTCTTTTGAGAAAAACTACCCACCTATATTTTTTTAAAAAAACTGCCTTGACAAAAGCAGTCCTTGTTTGACTAATCATTTTGTTTCTTTAAGTAATGAACGTATGCAACGTTGGATCCTTAATGAATCAACGTTTTTCTGTGGATATACATCAATGTTTACGTGCTGTTAGAACAGAAGTCACTGTATATATAGGAATGTTGCTTTGAAGAAATATTTGCAAAACATGCAAACTTCTGTATCTGTATTTGGAAAAAAAACAGATTTTTTGTTGCTAATATATACATACTATATATATATATATATATATACACACACACACACACACACACACACACACACATATACGCACATAGGGTTCCCAGGTGGCTCAATGGTAGAGAATCCACCTGGCAATGCAGAAGTTCACCTTCTGCAGATTCTGGAGACGCAGATTCAGTTCCTGGGTCGGGAAGATCCCATGGAGGAAGTCATGGCATCCAACTCCAGTATTCTTTCCTGGAGAATCCCATGGACAGAGGAGCCTGGTGGGCTGTAATCTGTGGGGCCACAAAAAGAATTGAACACAACTCAGTGACTAAATAGCAACAGTGTGTATGTGTGTGTGTGTGTGTGTGTATGTAATTCATTTTGGATGAAAGATAATATATAAAAATCCACGTTTTCTCCCTTTAAAAATTTTTCATTTTGGAAAACAAATTATAAAAGGAAATGATTGATTAAAGTGCAAAATAATCCATCAATGAGTATTATTTTAATGAAAACTGTTACTTATATTTTAAAATTTTGAGTTGTATATAATTTTCTACGAATACAACCACTGAATAATATTGGATTTTATTGTACTGCTTATGAAGCTCTTCTGTCAGCACTCTGATTCTAATTGGTGATTCCAAAGACATTATTGTAGTTGCCATAGTAACAACAATCACATGTAAAACTTATTGCGCTCGCGTGCCAGAGCCCCTTCTAAATGTTTTCGGTGAAAGTCTCTCAGTCATGTCTGACTATACTGTTCATGGATGTCTCCAGGCCAGAATACTGGAGTGGGTAACCTTTCCCTTCTCCAGGGGAATCTTCCCAACTCAAGGATCGAACCCAGGACTCCCACATTGCAGGCAGATTCTTTACCAGCTGAGCCACCAAGGAAGCCCAAGAATATTGGAGTGGGTAGCTTATCCCTCCTCCAGTGGGCCTTCTTGACTGAGCAATGGAACTGGAGTCTCCTGCACTGCAGGTGGATTCTTTACTAGCTGAGCTACCAGAGAAGCCCAAAGAATCTTGTTTGAGGGTGAGCATTACATATCCCCTTTCATCAACCTGATTATCTCCCCATTGTTGGTAAATTAAGGTAACTTAAAGTGAAAGTCTCTCAGTTGTGTCAGACTCTTTGCAACTCCATTGACTCTACAGTCCATGAAATTTTCCAGGTCAGAATATTGGAGTAGGCAACTATTTCCTTCTTGAGGGCATCTTCCCAACTCAGGGATCAACTAGGTCTCCCACATTGCAAGGAGATTCTTTACTAGCTGAGCCAACAGGGAGGCCCATGAATACTGGAGTGGGTAGTATCCCTTCTCCAGCAGATCTTCCTGACCCAGGAATCAAACTGAGATCTCCTGCATTACAGGTGGATTCTTTACCAGCTGAGCTACCAGGGAAGCCCAAAATGTTTTAAATCTATTGGTGTATTTAAACCCAGTGCTAAAATGTATATGTATTATTACTCCCATTTTACAGTTGAAGAAATGGAGGCATTGTATGCCAAAGGTTACACAGTTATTAAGTGATTACAACCAAGAAGTTTCATGAGCCTTCGGCAATGGGATAATTATGGCTATTGAGTAACATCTCATTTACTTGACAGCAAAATAGAGTTTTCTCCCATTTAATATTTAATGCAAGTAAAAGTTAATTCCTGGTGGTTTGTGATTGTAATGGTCCTTTGATGAAAATGTTTCTGAACGTCTCTGTCTTAATAAAAAATGATAGAGATAAGCTAACCCTTTTTATTCATAGTGAAAATATTGAGTTTGCCTAGGGCTAGGTTCAGATCTCAGTCCTATTACTTAGGTGTTACATGATCTGAGCCTCAGTTTCTATGTTAGTAAAATGAACTGATACCTACATCCTTGTAAAACAATTAGTGTAGAACTTGGGCTGTCATAAATGCTAGCTGTTATTATTTTTATTGACTTAAAATTTTCATTTCCGTAAAAGGAAAGTGAGTGTAATGTCTACTTTGTAGGGGTTTTGTGAATTAAATCAATAGAATTGTATATGCTATCATTTCTAAATGCATATGTGTGTGATATACTCTAGTACAGTGCTTCACAGTTAAAATTCAATAAGCATATAGATTAAATGGGTTAATGCAGACAAAGCACTTAGAAAAATGCCTAGCACATATGGCATATAGAAAGTACTTACTGCCTTTAGTTATTGTTATTGCTATGGTATCATTTAGTTTCCATCCTTCAGTTTGTGCTCCTGTTATATTTATTCCCTATTCCCTGCTGATCTATGGTTAGGATAGATTAATTCATTCATTATATATTTTTTATTTGTTTTCTTTTGCTAAGTCACGTCCTACTCTTTGTGACCGCATGGACTACATCATGCCAGGCTTTCCTATCCTTCACTATCTCCTGGAGTTTGCTCAAATTCATTTCCATTGAATTGGTGATGCTATCTAACCATCTTATCCTCTGCTGTCCACTTCTCCTTTGCATTCAATCTTTCCCAGCATAAAGGTCTTTACCAATGAGTCAGCTTTTCACATCAGGTGGCCAAAGTATTGGAGCTTCAGCAGCAGTCCTTCCAATGAATATTCAGGGTTGATTCCCTTTAGGATTGACTGGTTTGATCTCTTTGCAGTCCAAGAAACTCTCAAGAGTCTTCTCCAGCACCACAATTCAAAGGCATCAATTCTTCAGGCCTCAGCCTTCTCTCTGGTCCAACTCTCACATCTGTACATGACTATTGGAAAAACCATAGCTTTAACTATAGGGATCTTTGTTGGCAAAGTGATGTCTCTGCTTTTTAACATGCTGTCTAAGTTTATCATAGCTTTCCTTTCAAGGAGTAAGCATCTTAATTTCATGGCTGCAGTCACTATCCACAGTGATTTTGGAGCTCAAGAAAATAAAATCTGTTACTTCTTTCACTTTTTCCCCTGATATTAGCCATGAAGTGATGGGACAATATGCCATGATCTTAATTTTTTGAATGTTGACTTTTAAGCCAGCTTTTTTCACTCTCCTCTTTCACTCTCATCAAGAGACTCTTTAGTTCCTCTTCAGTTTCTGTCCTTAGAATGGTGTCATCTGCATATCTGAGCTGTTGATATTTCTCCTGGAAATCTTGATTTCAGCTTGTGATTCATCCAGCCTGGCATTTTGCATGATGTANCACCAAGGCTTTTCAAACATCCTTAATACCTATGTCTACAAGATGATTTCATGACATAACATCTAGGGATATGGAGAGCTTAAAAAATGCTATAAGACCATTTTTTTTTTTTTAGAAAGAGCTCTACATTTATCTAGTAATAGAATAGAATTTCTGTCTATTGGACTCTGCATTTCTGAAATGATCTTTCATTGAAATTTCAAGAAGGTAATAGAATCAGTCTGTAAATAAGCTCTTATCTTTGCATGCTTTGCTTTAGAAGCAATAGGTAAATGTGTTACACCTTTGAAAGTACAGTGATAAAGATTTTTGATAGTCATCAATTTTGTGAGCATTTATAACATTGAGCCTGAAAAGAGAAAAGCTGTCTTTATTTTTTAACTAGAATGATGATTAGGAAAACTATTTCATGACTTCACCCAGAAGGAAATGATGAGCATCATTAAGCTATATTAGTTTTAAACCTTGTTGGATTGCCATTGATTAGCTAGTATTCAGAAATGGGAGCTCTAAAATGTAACATTCTAGGTAGAATCATGATTGCTTTTATGTTTTAAGACAAGCGTATCTAATCTTCTAATGGTATTTAGCATCATTGAAGCCACTCATCATAATTCACCAAGTCACCTGGATTTGTTTCTGAAGCATTTTCTTATTTTCACTTAGCGCTGAGCCCTAGATTGGAACAGCCTCTTGTTTTTCTCCCTTCCCAAATGAGAAGAATCCCAAGTTAACTGAATTGGCTCCCAAGACTCCTGGGGGCATAGGCAGGAGCTAGGGTTGGTTTGAGCGTAATGTCTCCTCCATCATCCACTGAATCCACAATGGAATGAGGGAGACTAGAGAGATCTCAGCACCAAGGGGTCAAAATGTAAACCAAAGCCACAGAATCATGCCATTCTGAGCAAATGGGCAAAAGCCCTGGTCAAAGACAACAAGATAGAAATGTAGAGTAATAGTTTTGACATGGAACGAATAACCTAAGAAAGTGCCTCAATAAAGAGATTTCTGAATTAAGAGATGGGCAATTTTAGCTGTGGTTGAGTGGGTAGTTAGAGCAGCAGAAATGAGCACGGTGACACTGTCTGTATTCTGAGAATTTCTTAAGGAATTCTGGCTGTTACGGTAAACCACCTTCAGGGTTAGTAGCACTAAGAACTTCAGTTGAGCTTTTTATTTTTTAAGAGAATCTATAACAATGAATATTTAGGGGTGGTATATCAGTAAATTTTGTGGAAGAAGTGAAGCTTCACATTGTCTTTGGATCAGAGTCAACTTGAATCTCCTTACTAACAGTCTCCCGGGGAAAACCAGCCTAAACATTGAAAATGCTTGCATTTGGGCAGGTTGTCTGTATGGGGTGAATTAGACAAGACCTGTTGGTTTCTAGATGGACAGATAAAGTTATCTGAAGTAAATATGTTATACTACGTAAGTGGTCATGCTGCTATAAGTCTTGCAGTTAAAAAGCTATTAGCCCTCTAGTTGGACTATGTTCACACAGATTTAAGCATTCTGGAAAATCTTCTTCATTGAATGGTTAAGAGCAGTTTCTACACAGGATTCTCCAAGTTGTCTGTCTTTGAAATTAGCCTTCTTACCCAAATTTACAAGGCTTCTTATAAACCATAGAAATAGCTTAAAATATACCCACAGTCTGTCAAAACTTAAAGATATAATTTTTTATTCCATGGTAGTATTGAAAATTGCCACATCTCTTATAAGATTTTTACACCTTTCCTCTACTTGAATTTCTCAGAAATTTGGGATCTGTACAATAGGATATTTCCTAGAGGATTTTTTTGAATGGATTTTTATCTCAGTTCATGTGCAGTAAAATGTACTTTGCTATACTAAACATGAATTTGTTGTACACCATAGGAAATATCTCCATGGATGATTCTGCTCTCAAATCCTCCAGCATAACAATATTGAATGCACTGTAGTCCTGCTGGATTATAAAACTTATTAAATTTTCCTCCCCCTAGAGACTAACACACTTTTTTGATGTCTGGGTATACTCTTCTTGCCCCTATTGGATTTGATATTACAGTGTAGAAAATTATAGACTTTACAATCAGATATTTGGAGTTCTTCCTTCAACTCTGCCACTTCCAGTTTGTGGTGCGCTGAGTAAGTTACATAATCATGTTGAATCCTAGTTTCTTTCCCAGTGAGGTGAAGAAAGTGATGCATACAGATACACATATCTGATGTTGCGTTACATAATACAGTTCATAGTATGTATAATCAGAGGAGGCAATGGCACCCCACTCCAGAACTCTTGCCTGGAAAATCCCATGGAAGCGGGAGCCTGGAAGGCTGCAGTCCATGGGGTCGCTGAGAGACTTCACTTTCACTTTTCACTTTCATGCATTGGAGAAGGAAATGGCAACCCACTCCAGTGTTCTTGCCTGGAGAATCCCAGGGACGGTGGAGCCTGGTGGGCTGCCGTCTATGGAGTCACACAGAGTCAGACACGACGGAAGCAACTTAGCAGCAGCAGCAGCTGTATGCATAATACATGTGTGTAGTTCCGAGCCCTACATGGTTGGAGCTAAAAGATAAATTGTTTAATATCCTCTTGAAGATTCCAAACTGTCCTTTTATCTAAGTTCCTATACTGTTAGGCCAGATTTTAAAAATCTTGGATCTGCAGCATTAATGGACCACTCTGTTTGCTGTGACAATTAACCACCTAAAACATTTTATTTGTACAAGAAATATGTGGGTGTTACTGAAACAGTGGAAAATAAAAAAGAGGAAAAAATTCACTCATATTCCTACTAACTGAGAAAACCATGGTTAATATTTTAAAATTTTATGCCATTTCACATTATTATAATTACATTTCAGTGTTAATCACTTAGCACACTAACAATGAGCATTTAGTGTTATCAAAATCTTTTCAATGACTGCAGCATAACTGTGATTGTAACCTAGTTTAAGGATTGTTTCATTGTTGTTTAGGTTCTTTCTAGTGTTTAGCTATTCTAAATAATGATGCATGTTTTGCATGAAGCTTTTTCAATTTTTTCATGTTATTTTATTAATTGAGATTCCCCAAATTAGAACTTTTGAATCCCCTACATATGTACTTAACGTTTTTATTGTGGTAATATATACATAACATAAAATTTACCATTTGAACCATTTTTTTTTTTAGTGGCATACCATCAGATTGCCAAAGCAAGGGCAAAGAGTCATAAAATCTAGTGTTGGCAAAGATATGTAGAAATGATAATTTTCATACATTATCAGGGGAAATGTCCATTTTTATAAACTTTTAAGAAAGCAACTGAGCCACATATCAAAATATTAAGTGCACTATTTTTTTATTCAGCAATTTCAACCCTAGAAATCTAGCCAACAAAGATACTTGCACATTGCAAAAAAGTATATATGCTAAGAATTTCACTGCTATGTTGAGTATAAGGGCCAAAAATGGAAAATAACTCATGTATATCAATAGAAAAAGAGTTAAATTACGATCTGTTCAGATTTTATAATGCAACCATTAAAAAGAATAAATTAGGGATACATATGCCTTCATGGTGGAGAAGGCAATGGCAACCCACTCCAGTAAGTACTCTTGCCCAGAAAATCCCACAGACGGAGGAGCCTGGTAAGGCTGCAGTCCATGGGGTCACTAAGAGTCGGATACAACTGAGTGTCTTTACTTTCACTTTTCACTTTCATGCATTGGAGAAGGAAATGGCAATCCACTCCAGTGTTCTTGCCTGGAGAATCCCAGGGACAGGGGAGCCTGGTGGGCTGCCGTCTATGGGGTTGCACAGAGTCGGACACGACTGGAGCAACTTGACAGCAGAAGCAGGATGCCTTCATGGAAACTCTTCCATGATGGAGAATGTTGAAGCATATGTGCTAAATATTAAAAGTTAACATGTTTTAGTTATACACTTCGGTGGCATTAACTCACATTTTTGTGGAACCATCACTACCCAGTAATCTCCACCACTTTTTCATCTTTCCAAACTGAAACTCTATATCCATTAAATAATAGCTTCTTGTTCTTTCTCTCACCCAGGCCCTGGCAAAAACTGTTCTACTGCTGTCCCATGAATTTGACTATTCTAGGTCCCTCTTATAAGTAGGATCATGTAGTATTTGCCTTTTGTGACTAGTTTATTTTACCTAGCACAGTGTCCTCAAGATTCATACATGTTGTAAGCATCTACTGGAGTTTCTTTCCTTTTTAAGGCTGAATAATATGTCACTGTATGTATGTACTATCTTTTGTATGTCTGTCCACCCATTGATGGATTATATGGATTATTTCCACCTTTTAGCTCATCTGTGGCTGTGAATGTTGGTGTACAATACCTCTTCAAATCCCTTCTTTCAGATATTTCTCCAGAAGTGGAATGTCTGTATCATATCATAATTCTGTGTTTCATTTGTGAAGAACCACCTTGCTGTTTTCTAAGGCAGGAATATTATTTTGCATTCCCACCAGCAATTCAGAAGGGTTCCGTTATCACCAACAGCTGTTACTTTCTGGGTTTTTTGTTTGTTTGTTTTCTTTTTGTTTTTTACTCTTTTTAGTAATAGTTATCCTATTGAATGTGAAGTATTTCATTGTGGTTTTAATTTACATTTCCCTAATGATTAGTGATGTTGAGAATCTTTTCCTGTGCTTATTGGCTATCTGATATCTTCTTTGGAGAAATGTCTGCTTATGTCCTTTAACCATATTTGATCAGATCGTCTTCTGTTATTAGGGCTTCCCTGGTGGCTCAGACAGTAAAGAATTTGCCTTGCAATGCAGGAGTCATAGGATCGATCCCTGTGTCAGGAAGATCCTCTGGAGAAGAATACTCCAGTATTCTTGCCTGAACCCTGTGGACAAAGGAGCCTGATGGGCTATAGTCCATGGGGTCAAAGAGTCGGACAGGACTGAGTGACTTTCATGTTCACTTTCCTGTTACTAAGTTGCAGAAGTTCTTGATATATTTTGGATAGGAAACCATTCTAGATATATATTGTGAAAATGTTTTCTCCCATTCCATGAATTTCCTTCTCACTGTTGATATTGTCCTTTTATACACAAAAGTTTTTAATTATGATGAAGTACAATTTATCAGTTTTGTTTTTTTGTCTGTGCTTCAAGTGTCATAACCAAGAAATCATTGTCAAATCCAGTGTCATGAAGCTTTTCTCCTATTTTTTTCCTCTAAAATGTTAATGTTTTAGCTCTTATATGTTTAGGTTCTTTATTTAAGTTAATTTTTGTGTGAGATACAAGGAAAGGGTATGACCTCACTCTACCACATAGGATGTCTAGTTTTATCAGCACTGTTGAAAAGACTGTCCTTGCACTGTTGACGGTCTTGGCATCTTTTTTAAAAATCACTTGACCATATATGTGAGAGTTTATTTCTGAACTCTCTAGTCTATTCCATTGATCTATGTCTGTCTGTGTGCCATTATTATATTATTTTAATTGCTATAGTTTTGTAGTAGTTTTTGAAATCAGAAAATATAAGACTTCAACTCCATTTTTCTTTTTTAAATGAATTTTTAACTGAATTTTTACATAGAAATATGCAATTCATTTCAGGCCAACAAGGTCTAAAAGAACCAAGTAAGATTCTTTCTACCTTCTGGGGAAAAACCAGTAAAATTTATATCCTGATGGATCAATGCACTCTTTTCCCTGTGAGTTAATTTTTTCTGTTTGTTTTAAACTATTTTGGGGGGAAATAAGCTGACAAAACAGTTTCAAAAATAATAAAGAGAGTACCTTTCTATCCTCCAATCTGCTTCCACTAATATTAATGTCTTATATAACCATAATTCACTTATATGAAAGAGAAAATTAACGTTAGTATAACGTTATTAACTAAACACAGATCTTATTTCAATTTAATCAGTTTTTCTGCCAGCACCTCTTTCTGTTCCAAGATTTGATCCAGAATCTCACATTTTCTCTTTGTAATTGACAAAAAAGAAAAAAACTTTGAGGATATAACTTTGTTGTTGTTGTTGTTCAGTCACTAAGTCATGTCTGACTCTTTGCAACACACCTGGCTTCCCTCTCCTTCACTATCTCTCGGAATTTGCTCAAACTCATGTTTGTTGAGTCAGTGATGCCATCCAACCATCTCATCTTCTATCACCCTCTTCAACTCCTGCCCTCAATCTTTCCCAGGATTGGGATCTTTTTCCGATGAGTCTGCTCTTGGCATCAGGTGGCCAAAGTATTGGAGCTTCAGCTTCAGCATCAGTCCTTCCAATGAATATTCAGTGTTGATTTCCTTTAGGACTGACTGGTTTGATTTCTTTGCCATCCAAGAGACTCTTGAGAATCTTCTCCGGCACCACAGTTCTAAAGCAACAATTCTTAAGTGCTCAGCCTTCTTTATGGTTGAACTTTCACATCCGTACATGACTACTGGAGAAACCATAGCTTTGACTATGTGGACCTTTGTCAGCAAAGTGATATTTTTGCTTTTTAATGCACTATTGAGGTTTGTCATAGCTTTCCTTCCCAGGAACAAGCTTCTTTTAATTTTGTGGCTCCAAATATAACTTTAAGACAACACAAATATTTCTATTTCTCTTCAAACTTTTGCCCACTCTTTTCAGCATCCATTAGTGGGTTTTGCCTAAAGCAATGATTACTGTGGTATTTGCCTAGTGATAATTTTATACTTCCCTCATTTCCTTTTACATTCATTGGTTGGACTTCTTTTGAAAGGAAGAACTATCCCTTCTTCTCCCGTTTACTTCTTTAGATCACATTTTTAAAGCCTCTTTATATAGTTAGCCAACTTGATTCCTAAGAGATTTTGCTCAAGTTATGCTTATTAGCAATAGTATTTAATATGTAATAAAAATGTTTTGCTCCTTCAGTGGGCTAACACGTCTCCTTCTTGAGAGGCTCTCTCTGAATACCACATCTATGCAGGACTCCCCAACTCTAATATTCTCTGTTTTAAAAGCTGAGCATCATGAAAGAGAATATCAGGGGATGGTAACTTAGAGGTATTGGTCAGAGATAGTAGAACATTTGCTCAAACCAGAAGTTTGAGGAAGAATCAGGCAGAGAGAAAGTGGAGGGGAGAGTATTCCAAGCGGGGAAACAATGTGTGCAAAGGCCTGAAGCAGCCAAGTCATTGGTAGATTCCGTGAAGGCCAGTGTGGTTGGAGCAGAGTGGGCCACGCAGAGGTGCTTAGGAGATGAATTTGGTGGTAAGCAGTGGCCACATCAGGCAGTCTTGAAGACTGTTTGAAAGGATGGTTTTTGCACAAGGAACAGTGGAAAACCATTGAGGGACAGTTTTCAGAGGTTGTTTCAGCATTGTCAATTCTGTTACTAATTGTATTTATTTCCTAGAGCTGCAATAACAAAGAATTACAAAATAGACACTTTAAAAATAATTATTCTCCCACAATTTTGGAAGCTAGAAAACTGAAATCAAGGTGTTAGCAGGACCATGTTCCCTTTAAAGAACCTAGGGTAGGATCTTGCCTTTTCCTAGCTTCTGGGGGCTCTAGGCATTCTTTGGCTTGTGGTGTAATATTTCTCACTTCTGCCTCCACCTTCACGTGACTGACTTTTCCCCTTGTATCTTTATATCTTTATACAGTAGGCCTTCTCCATCACCCTGTGTCTCTTTCTGCTTCCTATAAGGATGCCAGTCATAATGGGTTAAGGGCTAACCAACCCTATTCCAGGGGAACGTCTTAACTAACTACATCTGTGAAGACACTATTTTCAAGTAAGGTGACATTCTAAATAAGGTACTAGGGGGAATGATTTCAACACATCTTCCAGTTCAGTTCACTTCAATTTCTCAGTCGTGTCCAACTCTTTATGACCCCATGAATTGCAGCACACCAGGCTTCCCTGTCCATCACCAACTCCCAGAGTTCACCCAAACTCATGTC
>SJYA01000764.1:547010-579653 GCA_006410615.1 Neotragus moschatus | reverse complement strand
TTTTTGCCCATCTTGGGTCACCGGTTTAAGGGCCCCATCCGTTGGCCCATAGAGAGTTCCTGTTTGATAAACGTACGGGGATAGGATAGGTCTTCCTTCCAACCCCCAGGACTGGAGGCCCTGGCCGTGTATTAGCTCTAGAGAACCCTCACTTTCCGGTTCAAGGATCAAGGTTCAGGGTTCAGATTCCAAGGTATGGGAACTACCAATCAGGATTTAGAAACACTGTCTAACAAGGGGACTGAATGGTTAGAACGCAAATGCCTATTTTTCAGAGCAGCCCATACCGATAACCATGTTGTTTTTTTACACACACCGTTCCCCCCAAACACAAGGATCCAGGTGGTACCTTCCTTCCACTGCCCACCACACAATGGCAGTTCACCAGCCCCTTACCTCACAATGCACTCTTTAGACCAAGGGACAGCCTGTCATAAACATATCATTTTGCACAACCAGCGACAAGCCTGCCACTTGCCTTTTCTTCACCTCAGGGTTCTTATCGGTAGGCACTTCTCTAAGACACTGAACTAACTCGTGACAGTCGTGTTGGGCAGTGGTTATCAGCGGGTAGGACAGATGCCACCACAACACCTTGGAGGTGGGCTAACAAACTACTACCCAGCCCACTACCTGTTCCCATACAGCTTATAAACTACGGATGGTTTTTAGACTTTAAATGATTTTAAAAAGGAACTTTTTTCTGTGATGCAAAATAACATGAAATTCATATTTCAGTGCCATTAATAAAGCCATGTTTATGCCTAAGATACTATTTATGACTGCTTTCATGCTCCAAGGGCAAATTTTAGTGGTTGTGACAGAGAGCATATAGCCTGAAAAGACTACAGTATTGACCGTCTAGCATTTTACTGAAAAAAATTTGGCAATCCCTTCTTTAGAAGAATAGGAGGGTGTCTGTAGACCACACCATGCATGGAATATCCATTTCTAGTCTCTTATGTGAAAAATGATACAAATGCAGGAAAGGAATCAGAATGACAGAGATTCATTCTTAACTGTGTTGGGGTTTTTGTACAGTAAACTTGGAGATATCTATCTTTTAACTTGGCAGGGTCACAAGTGAGTCAAGGAAAAATCCTTTACCAGTTTAATAAATTTAACTATAGATCAAAAAACATCATAACGAGAATGAAAGGGCAAGCTGGGAAAAGGTATTTCCCTCGAATAAAATCCAGATTGAATAGTACTCAAATCATATAAGGAATTTCCGGGTGGTCCAGTGGTTGGGACTCTGTGCCTTCAATGCTGGGGGCTCAAGTTTGATCCCTGGTCATGAAACTAAGAGCCCACATGCTGTGCAGTGCAGCCAAAAGCTATTTTAAAAAATAAACACATTTCCTATACCCAAAAGTTCTTTCTTTTTTAAAAAAATTATCTTACTAAATTTACTAAAATTAATGATGCATTCTCTTGCCAGGAAGACTTTGGTAAAGTCCAACCTCCCTAGCTTGGCATTCGAAAGCCCAGTCTTCCCTTCCCAGTCTTACTTCCCGAGTGTCTCTTCCCTCACTCCTCTCCCTAATCTGATGCTCCAGCTTCATGGGTCCATTAGCTATTCCCAAGTGCACCCAGCACTTCCTCATGCCCCACTCTGCTTCCTGGGCTTGGTGAGTACCCTCCATCTCTCATCAAACCTCCCCCCCNCCCAGTCTTACTTCCCGAGTGTCTCTTCCCTCACTCCTCTCCCTAATCTGATGCTCCAGCTTCATGGGTCCATTAGCTATTCCCAAGTGCACCCAGCACTTCCTCATGCCCCACTCTGCTTCCTGGGCTTGGTGAGTACCCTCCATCTCTCATCAAACCTCCCCCCCACACACACACACACACCATTGCTCATCTGTCAAGGTTCAGCTTAAATTCTGCTTTTTCTGAAATGGCCGCTCATATTCTTCCAGTTTGATCTCTCCTGCTTCTACACAGAGTCCTTTATACCTTGTAATCCAGTCTGCCTTGAGGCACTTGTTTATGCACTGATCTCCTTCTTGTCCAGCTCGGAGTACAAGGATTGTATCCCTGCACTGAGTGTATTCCTCAGTCCTTGGTACTGAGTCGATATCCATACATTTAAAACTTTTTTGTTTTTAAATAATAGAGTCACAGAAAGTTGCAAAAATTGTACAGAGAGATTCCTTGTACTCTTCAGCCAGCCTTTCCCAATGATAATGTCTTACATTATCCTCAGTACAAGAGACATCCATAAGTTTTTATTTGGTGGTTTATCTTGGTTTAACTACCAGTTCTTTTTGCGTAACTTGCAATCATATTTCATATCTTCTTCCTCAGCATCAACTTTTCACAAAATGTTCTGGTCTCATGTAGCCAGATTAAGTGTAAAATAACTGCTTCAAAAAGCCCCTAAAATTCATTGGTTTGGAAAGGCACGTGTTGCAATCAAAAAATCACCTGGCTAGATTTTCAGTGTAGCAGAATTTTATCTTTCAGGGAGTCAAGCTATGTGTGTAAGTTTAGAGCTTTGGACCCACAGGCTGGAGTATTTATGAAGATTAGTATAGTTCTGTGGTGTAAATCCTTGCCTTTTCTCATTTACGTGCTCTGGTTTAATTTGTTTTTATAGTTCTGTACTTTGTGACACTAAAGTCCAACTTTTATAGAACCATGGCGCCTTACAAAATACATGAGTGGACATAAAGTGTTCAATAATAGATTGACAAAAACATTTGCTCTCTTCTCTAGAAATGCTTAATTTCTGGATCAAGATCAGAAAAGCAAATTTCACAATAGAATCCCTGAGATGTTGTAATTGTGTTTTTTATCTGATATTTCAAAAGCAATTTATGGTTGGAAACTGATTTTCCTCAGAGATACAGTTCTTAGCGGTCTGTCCTATTTATATCCTTTAACTGTTTTTTATTTGTGATTGTTTTCTGCATTCTCATCCCACTGCTTTAAAATGTTTTCCATGGTATGATTTGAGGAGCATTGGAGGGAATCTCCTTCCTCAAAAATTCCTTCTTCAGCAATTTGTGGTAAAGCCCCACAATGAGTTATTCCTATCTTTGGATTGGGGCTTTTAGGATAAGCAGGTAGGTCAGATTTCCATCTTAGGTTAGGTCGTTATCAGAAACACCTTAGAAACAATGCTTTTATCAGAAAGTTTTCCTCTGAGACAGCTGAGAGAGAATGACTAGAAACAAAGAGCCACGAAAGGAACTTGTGAGAGACAGCTGGAGCTGCCCGCCCCCAGCACGGATGAGCACAAGAGTCACCTGGAGAGCTTGTGATGAGGCAGGTTACTGCTGCTGCTGCTGCTAAATCGCTTCAGTCGTGTCCGACTGTGCGACCCCATAGACGGCAGCCCACCGGGCTCCACGNCGAAAGGAACTTGTGAGAGACAGCTGGAGCTGCCCGCCCCCAGCACGGATGAGCACAAGAGTCACCTGGAGAGCTTGTGATGAGGCAGGTTACTGCTGCTGCTGCTGCTAAATCGCTTCAGTCGTGTCCGACTGTGCGACCCCATAGACGGCAGCCCACCGGGCTCCACGGCCCCTGGGGTTCTCCAGGCAAGAACACTGGAGTGGGTTGCCATTTCCTTCTCCAATGCGTGAAAGTGAAAAGTGGAAGTGAAGCTGCTCAGTCATATCCAACACTTAGCGACCCCATGGACTGCAGCCTACCAGGCTCCTCCATCCATGGGATTTTCCAGGCAAGAGTACTGGAGTGGGGTGCCATTGCCTTCTCCGGATGAGGCAGGTTCTAAGTTAGCAAATCTGGAGAGAGAGAGTGCAGGGAAGGTTTTCAGTCCTAACGAGCTCCCAGGTAATGCTGATGCTGCTGGAAACCAGACCCTATGTTGAGTCATAAGGGACTGAAGGATATTCAGTCTAAGAAGGCTTGGGTGGAGGCATGGCTTGGAGCAGGCCCCAGGAGCAGAATGAGGAGAGACAGGGCTGTGGACAATTAAAGGATGAAAAAGACGAGGTTGGCTCACTTAAGTTTGGTTAAACAGTGCTTTCCAGGACAAAGAAGGGATATACAGATAGATTAAATTTTTCTATTTTCTATTACATATGTGTATTAAGGGCTTCCCTTGTGGTCCAGACAGTAACGAATCCACCTGCAATGCAGGAGACCCAAGTTCAATCCCTGGGTCAGGTAGATCTCCTGGAGAGGAAACTGGCAACCCACTCCAGTATTCTTGCCTGGAGAATTCCATGGACAGAGGAGTCCAGCACACTACAGTCCATGGGGTCACTAAGAGATGGTTACAACTGAGCAACTAGTACATGTGTGTATTAAACTGATTAAATAATACCATCTACAGTGGAATTGAGATCTATTTTGTTGGTCATTGCTTCATTTGTTTTTTTTTTTTTTGTGTGGCATGCAGGATCTTATTTGCCCTACCAGAGATCGAACCCATGCCCCCTGCAGTGGAAATGCGGAGTCCTAACCACTGGACCACCAGGAGAGTCCCAGCTGTTATTTAGCTCCATGACACTATGACTGGAATGACATCCATTTGAAGATCTGGGAAGAAAAAATAGTTTTCTGTTTAATAAATGCATATATCATGGAGAAGAAGGTAACATGGATAAACTTTAACAAATAAGCAAGTGAGGGTTGTGACAGTGGCTTCAGGCTGGGCTCTCACATCCTGTCCACCATTTTCCTTTTTTCTGCCAAGAGGAGGGCTGTTGAGTCGGACAGTGCGAAGAGCCCGTGCCTGAGATAATCCCAGTGAAGCACAGAAACAGGTGCTCTTTTCTTTCTGCTGTTGATTTTCTCATTTCCGTTTCCTCTTTCCTTAGATCTTTGCCTGGTGTGGTTGTTTCTGCTTCATTTCTGTCTCATTGCTCTTGACTGCCCTTCCCTCTGTACAGATATTAATGTGTTCGTCTGTGCTTCTTTCCTCCCTCCTACTTGACAATGATCCTGGGTCTTGGCCTTCGATGAGCCCATCCTAGCCTCACCCTCGTGGTCTGTCCATCACTGTTGCTTAACTTCTTCAGGGAGTGGAGTTACCAAAGACTGTGGGTCAGAGTCCATGCTGGCCACTATGAAGACTTGACATTTACGGAAAGATTCATACAACAACTTGTCTCACTAATGAACTCTTCATTCTATTGCAAGACAATGTTCCGTGCACCCTAACTGTGAGCTATTATAGTTAGCTCTTTGCAACGTTATGGACTGTAGCCCACCAGGCTCGTCTGTCCATGGGATTCTCCAGGCAAGACTAACCCATGTCTCTTACATCTCCTGCATTGGCAGGCAGGTTCTTTACCACTAGCGCCACCTGGGAAGCCANTGCACCCTAACTGTGAGCTATTATAGTTAGCTCTTTGCAACGTTATGGACTGTAGCCCACCAGGCTCGTCTGTCCATGGGATTCTCCAGGCAAGACTAACCCATGTCTCTTACATCTCCTGCATTGGCAGGCAGGTTCTTTACCACTAGCGCCACCTGGGAAGCCATGGACTATTAAGAAGCCATAAGCTATTAAGTACATAAAAATAACCCCACACAGGGAGGCTCTGCCCCTTCTTGGCAACCTCCACCATTACCCCACCTGCCTCCAACTCAGCGCTACTGCTCCCCACAGGAATGAGAACTGAATTTTCAGTGACCCCTCGAGTGGATATGCAGGAATGAGGCTGGGATGATTAGCCCAGGGGCACTTCATCCCATATCCTGCAGGAGATACGTTATTTGGCTCTCTAGTGCTTAGAATTTTCCAAATGACCACATGACTCCAGATCAGCTCTGGTTTATTTTGAAATATGGCTCCCTTCCAATCACTCCTCGTCCCAGCTGTCCAAAAGGGATGCCTTGCAGAGTTGGAAGAGTGGCTCCTTTCTTTGTCACAGTGTTGCTGGTAACTCCTGTTTATTTTTCCTTTCTTCTTTGTGTTTTTTCCCATTAACTTAAAAAATATTAAGCCAACATTTTAACATTTATGTGTAATGTCTTTAGGATATTTTCTTGGTCTCCAAGACTAGGATGAAGATGAGATGAGAAGGCTGGAAGGAAGAAATCTCTTGCCTATGTAAGTGCTTACCTACAAAAAACAGAAATATGTCTCTAAAGCTATTGCTTGAGATCAAAAGAAGTCATGGTCAATCATGCACTTGAGGGCAAAGTTTTTGCCTTTAAAGACAGGAGTCCACTAATGCCGCAAGCCAAATGCTGAGTGACCCCTTTAGGAGAGTTTAACTCCTGCCATCTGCCTGGTGTTTTGTCCCTAGCAATCAACTCCAGTTAGAAGAAAAATCTTTATCTAGGCCAAAAGTTTCTCAAGTCAGGGTATTTAGGGACAGAGAGAGATCATCAGGTGACTTTAAGAGGGTGATGACTGCCCTTAGAATCAGGAGAATTGGTCATTCCATTAGTGGGTTTGTTTCTCTAATCCAGTGTAAGTTATCAAAATTCAATTATTGATCAAAAGTGAAAGTGAAATTCGCTCAGTTGTGTCAAACTCTTTGCGACCCCATAGTGTATACAGTCCATGGAATTCTCCAGGCCAGAATACTGGAGTGGGTAGCCTTTCCCTTCTCCAGGTTATCTTCTCAACCCAGGGATCGAACCCAGGTTTCCCACATTGCAGGTGGATTCTTTACCAGCTGAACCACAAAGGAATTTTATAAATACCTACACATAGCAATTAGCTGACTCTTTGGTACAAGGATGGTAATTAGTGCTCCAGATAAAACAAGGAAATGAAGGCAGAGCTCAGTTTAGGGTCAAGGAATGTTATAAGGGAGGGTTGGTGAGAAGACCGTCTGCTTTTCTTACTCCTTATTCTACTCCTGGGCTACCCTCGTAGCTCCATCAGTAAAAAATCTGCCTGCAATGCAGGAGACCCAGGTTCAGTTCCTGGGTCGGGAAGATCCCCTAGAGAAGGAAATGACAACCCATTCTAGTATTCTTGCCTGGAGAATCCCATGGACAGAGAAGCCTGGCAGGCCACAATCCATGGGGTCACAAGAGTCGGACGTGACTTAGCGACTAAACAACCAAACAATTCTAGGAAAAGAAAGCCAAATTTGTGTTTTGAGGATTCTATTCAAAAGAACTGAAGTGAGGAAGGAGATGGGTGGTCAGGCCTGGAGTCAGGAGAGAACTGGTGATAGTGGAGAGGCAAGAGTGATGGTGGGTAGTAGAGGAGGGGGAAGAGGGGACACAGGAAAGGGAACGAAGGTGGCTGGGGGCTGGCTGACCCCTCATTTTTATAGCTCATATACATGAATATTTAGAAGTTATAAATCTAATGAATGGTTAATAAAATGGTTGTATCCTCCAGTTTTCTGAGAGGGATACCCTCATAATGACCTGGAAGTCTAGATTGTTTAAAAAAAATTAACCTTATTAAATTATGACAATCGAGTAGACATCTTTATTTGTATTCATTCATTTATTTATTTGGCTGGGCTGCACAGCATGCAGGATCTTAGTTCCCTGACCAGGGATCAAACCCATTCTCTCTGCAGGGGAAGCATGGAGTCACAGTCACTGGATCACCAGGGAACTGTCAGAAGGCTAGACTGCATGTTGGATTATCAGTCTTCAAAGACACTTGCCAGGATGTTGTGTGCTTTCCACACTGCCCTCCCCTGCACCATGAGGGGTCTCAGGGACACACACGCAGATGCCCTGCCTCACGTGCAGCCTCAGTCGCACCCTCCACATCCCGACTCCCTGAAAAATAAGTGTCCCGTGGCTCAGACGGTAAAAAATTCGCCTGCAGTGCAGGAGACCTGGGTTTGATCCCTGGGTCAGGAAGAACCCCTGGAGAAGGAAATGGCAACTCACTCCGGTATTCTTGCCTGGAGAATCCCATGGAGCCCTGGTGGGCTCCAGTCCATGGGATCACAAACAGACGGACATGACTGAGTGACTTCACTTCACTAGGCCACTCATTGGGCCTCAGGATATATATGCTTGCCAGTTCATTCTTCCTTGGGAGTAGAAAAGGAAAAGACCCACAAAGTCCTTAAAACTGGACCTGGGTGCAGGCTACAGGAAGGGAGAAAGGTTTGTAAGGTTTTAGGTATGCATGCCCCCTTGGGTCCATGCTTGGCCTCCCTGCTGTGTGGAGGGAGATACGGCTGGAGGAGGGTCAGAGGGAGAGGCTTGAGCATAGAGGTCCAAGTCTTGCCCAGGTCCAAGTCTAATATTAAGTGGTAGAACTGTCCAGTCTCCCCACAAATAACATCTTTAAAAGTAGCAGGTAACGGGAATTCTGTGGTGGTCCAGTGATTAGGACTCAGTGCTTTCACTGCCAGGGGCCTGGGTTCTGTCCCTGGTCAAGAAACTAAGGTTCTACAAGCAGATGGTGTAGCAAAAAAAAAAAAAAAAAAGCAGGTAAATAGCCAAGCTCTGGCCTTGGAGGTCAAAAGACCCAGGTCCACACTTGTCGGGAAGTTTCCGCGTCACTTGTCCTTGGCTGGACTATACTGGGTTGGACCATAGGCATCTCTGCCATCACCAGTGTAGCCTGAAGACCAGAGCCTCGCCTTCTCTCCATCTTCTAGGCACCGAGAAAGAGCTCAGTTGACCCAGACCCAGAAGGAAGACAGAGAGATCCTCTCAATTTCTCTGGCTAGTGGGAGATTAGAGTCATATTTAATTTGATTTAGAAAAATAAAATCATGTGGCCTGTCCTGCACGCTATCCTCATGTGATACATACATTGATAATAACAATTACCTAAACACATTATTTGACTTCTGAATCCTTATAGTATTCTCTTACACCTACAGTCTGCCCTGTTTATGTGCCTCCCTTTGGTTACCAGTCTTGTACATTATAAATTTCTTGAAGGCAGGAAGTGGCTTATTTCTCATTGAATTCCTAGCTGAGTCCAAAACAGTGCCGTGCACACATCAGACATTCAAAAACTCATTCATTGAGCTAATGAGAATGTTTCAAGTATCAATTTAAAAATGAGTGGTTAAGCAATATGGTACTGACGCAAATACAGAAATATAGATCAGTGGAACAGAATTAGAAAGGCCAGAAATAAGCTCATGCACTTATGGTCAATTAATCTATGACAGAGGAAGCAAGACTATACAATGCAGAAAAGACAGTCTCTTCAAGGAGCAGTGCTGGGAAAACTGGCAAACTATATGTACAAGAATGAAATTAGAACATTTTCTAACACCATACACGAAAATAAACTCAAAATGGATCAAAGACCTAAACGTAAGACTGGGCACTATAGGCAGAACACATTTTTGACATAAATAGCAGCAATATCTTCTTTGACCCACCTCCTAGAGTAATGAATTTACATTAAAATTAAAATTTCATTTTAATGAAATTAAAAACAAAAACAAACAAATGGGACCTAATTAAACTGAAAAGCTTCAGCACAGTAAAGGAAACCATAAACCAAATGAAAGCCAACCCACAGAATGGGAGAAAATGCTTGCAAATGAAGTGACCGACAAGGGATTCATCTCCGAAATATTCAAACAGCTCATGCATCTCAGTATCAACAAACAAATAATCCAATAAAAAAATGGGCAGAAGGTCTAAATAGACATTTCTCCAAAGAAGACATACAAATGGCCAACAAGCACATAAAAGGATGTCAACATCACTAATTATCAGAGAAATAAATGCAAATCAAAACTGTAAGAAAGTATCATCTTAAACCAGTCAGAATAATCATCATCAAAAAGTCCACAAACCATAAATGCTAGGGAGGGTGTGGAGAAAAAGGAACCCTCTTACACTGTTGGTAGGAATGTAAATTGGTCCAACACTATGGAGAACAGTAAGGAGCTTCCTTAAAAAACTGAAAATAGAACTATCACATGATCCAGCAATCCCACTCCTGGGTACATATCTGAGCATGCCCCCTAATGTTCATTGCAGCACTATTTGCAATAGCCAAGACATAGAAGGAAACTAAACGTCCATCAACAGAGAAATGGATAAAGAAGTTGTGGTATATACATGCAATGGAATATTACCCAGCCATAAAGAGGATAAAATAATGTTATTTTCAGCAACATGGATGGATCTAGTCATTATCATACCAAGTTAAGTAAATAAGACAAAGACAAATATGGTATGATATGACTTGCATGTGGAATCTAACTTTAAAATGATACAAATGAACTATTTACAAAACAGATATAGACTTACAGATATCAAAACCAAACTTATGATTAAGGGAACTATCAGGAGGGTGTGGGGAGTGATCAATCAGGGGTTTGGGATTAACATACACTATATATATAAGAAGGATTATCAGCAGGGACCTACTATATAGCACAGGGAATTCTATATTCTGTGGTAACATATATGAGAAAAGAATCTGAAAAAGAATACATACGTGTATATATACAACTGAATCACTTTGCTATGCACCTGAAACTAATACAACATCGTAAATCACTATACTCCAATGAAATTAAAACAAAAGTGAATGATTCAGGCTATATTGCCTTATTCCAATGTTTCTTGGAACTAGTAGGGTTTTTTCCTACTTCTGCATTCATCTAGATGAAAACATTCATCAAGCTTTCTTTTAAAGTGAGTAAATAAATAAAAATAAAGTGAGCCAATAGTGTAATTCTTTAAAAAATTTTAATGAATGTTTCATTTCCCAAAAGAATTTTTCATAAATTCCTGTGGTATATCATTTTTCTTTAATGGAAATTTAAACAAACTTATTTAGTGGAATTTAAACAAATTCAATGGAAATAAAACAAACTTACAGGAAAGTTAATAGCAATGACAGCTTCTGATACTCTGTTCTTTGCAATTTCAAAATGGACATTTTCTTCCTTTTGGGAACTTTGCAGTGTATAAGTACTCTTAATATGAGGAGATACCGTGTGTAGGAAACAGTAACGGTGTGGTACCTTACCCCCCCTCCACTCTACTTCCCAAAGTGAAACTTTCTCTGCAGTATCAGGAAAGTGAAGGACATTGTGTATAATACAAATGTTTCTTGGCATCTAGATTTTGGAAAAGGCTTTCATCAATTTGAATAGATGCCATCAGCAAACTCTAAATCTGTAACTGCTCTGTAGTCTACAACAGCTCTCCATCACTGTGCCGAGGTATTTTGGCAGGAACTCTGGTGCATTTGGCCAGGATGCTGTGCCAGAGACATGACTTGGGTCAGGCCTGAGTTTGGTAGCATCTTGACTCGTAACCTGTGTCCTTAGGTCTGTTTGATCATGCAACCCCAAACACATAAATGAATACTGTATCATTTCATCATAAATAGTTCAGATTTATTGTACCATTTATTGAATACATTTTCCCTTCTGTTGAGAAAACTTGTCTGAAAGACTTCAAGAATGTCTCGTAGTGAATTTAAATGGGGAAAAGGGCACAGATCCACTGGAGTTAAGTAGGGTTGTGGGAAATAAACAACTCTTCTTTGCTTAGAAAAATTTCTTAGATCCAGAGAAAGATGGGTTTTAAAGTTACATTGCTGTTTATTGTGTGTGTGTGTGTGTGTGTATAAATATATATATATATATATATATTTTTTTACTCTAAAGGAAAAAAAAGCTTTCAGAGTCTATTATGTTAAGCTGAAATAACTGTTTCTGCTTATTCTATAGCTTGCGTTTTTTGGAAAGTACAGTGACCAAGCAAAGACAACAATGACCAAAATGCTAACTTCAAATGAGATTTTGTTTGCAATTTTTAATTAAGCAATCCGTGCAAACATTTTTTTTTTTTCTTCAGCATCAGGAGGAAAAAAAACGACCACACTTGGGAGCCTGGTGGAAAAACAGAAATGCTTTCTCATTGCAACCCGATTTCAAAGCAGTGGCGTGCAGAGAGGCAGTGCCCAGGCCCTTAGTATTCCTCAGGGTTGCTTGAGTGCAAGTCTCGCAAATATGAATCAATTATGTTAGGAGGCACACCTTGCAAGAGGAGCCTGCAGAAGGAAAGGCCACCTAGAAAGAAGAAGGAAAAAGCAAAGTCAAAACTGTCTACACGTGAAAAATCCCTGAAACAAGACCTCGTGACTAGCTGCCTGCAAATGTGACTAATTATGTTTCAGTTAGTTACAAAGATTCATTCAGTCCCTACTTGGAAATCTTCTCTAGGGGTTTAGTACATTTAGAATCTAAAACACTCTGCATTGAGAAGGAAAGGCAAGTTCCCTGTAGACGCATAGCAGTTTATTTTTTCCCTACTATTATTTATTCTTGGTTTAAATTCCTAACTAGTTGAAGAGTGTTTATTGCCCTTTGCAAGGTTTTGAGATTCCTCTATAGAATTTCAGTGTTCTGACTGAATGGCAGAATAAATGCAAATCATGTTATGAGTCAGTAGGAAGAACCTTTTCCAGTTTGTTAATGTTCTTTTTAATTAAGCACAAAGAGTTCCCATTGAAGCACATGGGATAAGAAAAAAGGGACTACTCTTTTAACTTTGGCTATTCACACATTGTCAAAAGTGCAAAAATTGGAAATATAGCAAAATCTGTCCAAGAGTAAAATCTGTAAAATAATAAAATAAAAATTAATAAAATAGTAAAATCTGTCCAGTACACCTGAAGGTGAGAGAAACACCACTTAATATTCCATACTTACCATTCATGGTTCTGAATTGCATTTTAAAACTAAAAGTACCTTTCGTGAGAGACCCCATGAAACCACAAAAATTCATGGTCCTTTAGAAAAGTGTTTTACTACTTGCTAATAAATTCACGTCCAGACAAAAACAGCATGCCATTTGAACATTCTTAAAACTCCTTTAATGCAAATTTGGGAAAATCATTCTCCTTTTTAAAAAAAAAAATCAAGTCACATATTGGTAGAAATGATGCCACTTATGTACATGTCCATTCCTTGATGCAAAGCGTTCAGAATGCTTGGGTATCACTCATTTTCATCTACATTAAATGCTTTCATTCATGCTCTACTGCATTCAACAACTTGCCTCATGGCAACAGAAGATTGTTGTGATGAATAAGTACTAGCCGTTAATGTCAAGATACTGAAATACACATTACAGCTACAATGTTAGAGATTTTAAAGAGTCTATTTTCATTGGATTACATAATGAAAATCATGCCATACTCCACAGGCTTTGTATGGCTTATGACAGTCATAAGCTTCATATGCCAAAATCATATGAAAGCTTACCTTAGATGATAATATACATTCAAAAATCCTTACTGTGCTACAACTAAGGAAAAGAGAGAGAAAGAGAGAGAGACGTTGTAAGCATTAATAAAGTGCTAAAACCAAAGTTGAGTACTTGTTGGAGGAAATTATGATCACGATTATGATGAGGTGATTTCATTAATCCTTAGTCAGGTGAAAAGTATAGGAAAATAGAAGCACATGGAACGAAGGGCAGGGATCCAGTCACTTCAAAAGGATCATTAATAGGTAAAACATTTATTAATAGGCACAACCACTTTGCCTGAACAGGTGGCAAAGCCAGTTTGACTAATGTGAATAATTATAGGAACAGCTTCCAAACCATTAGCTAAAAAAAATAAAAAATCCCTACAACATATATATATTGTGTTTTTCAACAAAAGAAAAACAGGGACAATAGACAAAGCATTAGTGTACATATATATATGTTGAAATTCTAAAAGGCAAAATTATCAAGTGGATTTAAAAATTATTCTGTAACACTATTCTGAACTGACTATATTGGTTTGGCCAAAAAGTTCATTGGGTTTTTCCATAACAGCTTAGGGAAAAATCTGAACAAACTTGTTGGCTAACTCAATATGACTGCTCTAAATAAACACAAGGCTTAAAAAAAAAAAAAAAAACAGGCTAGAAAGTGACTATACGTGCAATCTACAAAACTTTAAAGAAAGAATCCTAATTCTTTCCTCTTTTGAAAGCTGACATTATCTCTAGGAATTCAGAAAGCTAACATTGTAAACTCAGGCATCGGTCTATGTCATTAGAGTTTACATCCGGTTGCTCATCTAGCCCTGAAAAATTCCTAATTCACTCTTCCAAATGGGGCTCAATCTATAGCTATATTGCAGGACTCATTTACCACTTAATATATTAAGTAACGGGGTCTATAATTTTCTTTGCTAAGTTCATGAATATATGAAATAATCTTGGTCCCATGAAAATATACAAAATGTTCAACAGGTAGATGGATTACAGATACTCTACTAGTATCTAGAAATTTTCCTTGGACAATCTTAAACATGGAAGTTTTGAAATATTGGATCCTAATATTCCAAACATTTTTTATTTGTGTCCTCTCCCCATCGCAAATACACAGAACACTTTTTCTACAGCCTAGCAACAGAAAAATGTTGTTTTCTGAACTTCAACATGAATCTAACAGACCTACGCTGGATGCTCTCTTAAAGGAAGAACATATCTCTCTGCACTTGAAAATGAGAGGGTTAAAGAAACGCCATTGGTTCCTGAATTCTGGTACCATTTAAAATGAGGACATCATCTAGTGTGGCTTTTTGGCTTTATTTATGGGAACCTGTGGTATGGTGCTTGGTTTTCTGACAAAACATATTCCTACATTACCTAATATCCTTGAATAATTTGGCCTTCCTTGTTCATGGCATAACTACTGTATGCCATGAGCTGCTAAGAAATATAATTAAAAGCAAAAGAGAAAGACAAGCTTTACATGCAAAGTGCGATTTCATGTAAGAGGAATGGAACAGAAGGAAGAAATATCCAGTGGGATATGAACTTGTAAAACCTGTTGCTGCCCCTCCAGGAAGACTGGTTGTCCAGGGGAATTTACTCCTTGATATATCACTGCAGAATTAGAATATTTGCACCAGTATTTATTTATTCTCAGTTGACATTCTTACCTTATTTTTGTTTTTTTCACAGCTTAATCTGATTCAAGTCACGTATTATCAGATAACAATCTGATGACAAACAATCTTGGCTTTACTTTTAGGACTAAAAGCTTTTGCCAATATATCACAGTTGATCGCTTATTATGAATTTATATACTAGAATACATTATTTATGTTACAATTTATTAGATAATTAGCATAAAATATAGCATTTATAGATGCATAAAATTATTCACTTATAGAGAACCCCAAATGTTGAACCATTTATGAAACCATCATTTTATATCATTAGCAACAGTCAGCTATTTTCAGAGCATGCAAATGTAGTCTCGGGTTTTTTATTTTTGAGTTCTTGTTTTTTGGGCATTGGAATGTAAGTAGCAACAAAACCTTGGAACTAATTAGGAGTTTAGAAATCACATGTGTTTGCATTGTGACTTTCATTTGCATTTAAAGCTAATAAATAGCTAAAAGAACAACATTTATCCACTATCTCAATAGAAAGGTTTAAAATTTTCTAAGAATATTATATGTTTTACACTTGAGAGGAAAAAAAGGTTTTTTTAATTTCTATCAATTGTGCATCTACTTTCCTGTATTATCTGAGGATGGACACAAATTATAAGGGAAAGAACACTGATTTTTTTTAAAGTTAGAAAAGGAAAAAAGTGTTTCAAGAAGTATTTCCACTATATTTACACTAGATTTAGGAATTAAAAAACTCTTTCATTGTTGCTATTATTTACATAAATACCTTAAACATTTACTAACATTTTTTCTAAAACAGATATTTATAAAGTCATATCTGACTTTTAGATTATAATTTCTCCATTATAGAGAGGTAGGAAAAGTAAAGACTTTGGTTGTTCTAAAGCAGCAATATAATACAAGAACGAAAGAAAAGACATGAGCATCATGTCACCCATTAACTCCTAACAGTGACTCTGACAGGTGTATGAGTCTTCATGATGTCCCCAAATAGGTACTGATTGTCAAGAAAAAAATTTCAGCATAAAGCTTATCTTCAATTAATATAAAAATTGATTAAGATGACAATTACACTGAGACTTTTCTACGACATCAAGTTTTATGTCTTTTCTTGGTTTACAATTAGTTGCAACACTTCTGAAAACTAGTATAAATGAAATATATACCTCCAAATGGAAATTCTCTAACGAGATTTTAAAAGAAGTGAGTTATATGTATGCTGAATTCTACATTTGGAGAAGGAAATGGCAACCTACTCCAGTATTCTCGCCTAGATCCCATGGACAGAGGAGCCTGGTGGGCTACAGTCCAAGGGATCTTAAAGAGTTGGACACGACTGAAGCGACAGAGCATGCACATTTGTAATATTAAATACTAAATTAGCAAATTTACATATATAGTTTCACAAAGATAGTAAACTAGTTAAAAATAGTGTAAATTCCTTAATTGCGGCTTTATCAGTGAACGTTTACATTTATCTAAGATGGACTACATCATGAAAGTAATACCCCTTGACTTGAGTCATTGTTACCACGCTGTGCACATAACACAGTTCACTGAAATTAATAGTCCTTTAGATAACAAGAATTTCAAGAGATGAAAATAAGTCTACTTAAAAAATCAAGTAGCCGTCACAAATAAAGTGAATGCAGAATGTAAAAATGCCCTCTCCTTGGATCTTAACCCCCCTTCCTAACCTATCCCCAAAACGCTAGCAAGTAATTTGGAATAGGTAGTAAGGATAGTAATTAAATGATTTTCTTTCATTTCGGTCTACACGAGATCTGGGATGTCCTACCTTTCACCTCCAGTTTGCATTCGATCTCCACTGTCCCAAGGTCATTGACTGCTTTGCAGCAATAAGTGCCCCCGTCATAGGGGCTGGGCTTGCGAATCTCCAGAGTACAGACCCCTTGGTTGCTGAACATCCTGTATCTTGGATCATCCTTAATAGCAACTTTGTTCTTCATCCAGGTAATTTTGGGCTGAAGATGGAAACGAACTAGGTCAAAACATATCTGTACTCGGCCTGGGGTAATAGACCATCCAAGCCAGTGACAGAATGTTAAAATGTGGCTTAGAAAGAAAACACTACATCTAAGAAGAATTCATGTCAATTTAGGCACTAATTCTCTTCAAATTAAATTCTACATAATGCTTGGCCAGGAAGCAAATGAGCCGTTTCGAAGAAACAGCCAGATTTGTTTAGAGGACAGCCCTGGGGCGATCTTCCCAAACAGATTCAATTACATTTAAATTCCATCTACATGTCTATGAGATTGACTCATCCAGGAGCATGTATATCGCTCAATGGTTTTCAAAGAGTCCCTGTAAAGTGTCATCACCGGTCAATTTTCTTTACGTTTTCCCCGATATGCTCTTCTAACTTTTTATGGGCTGCTTAACCCTCCTCACTATTTAATCTCTCTTCTGACATCTGTTTTCATCATCTGGTGGCAATGGATGGACCTGTTCCAATCAGATAATCCCAGATCAATAATGATCCAATCACCCAGGAAGGCTACTCCATTCTGCTACACCAACACTAACTCTCCTTTCCATTCTCACACTGTCTTCTCTTCCTTTCTGTAAACACACACTCTTAAATGATTTTGTCTTGCTCAAACTCAAAAGATAGCAATTCTCAGTGTCCTCACCGTCCTCTTCCTCCTTCCACCTTTCAAATGGGCATACTCCCTGAGGCTCACATCTTGGACCTTGACATTTCACTTCACTTCTCTCTTTCTTCTGATATTCCTTTCTAGAGTTTCAGGTCCAAAGGGTGGGATGCAGCAATTCCATGCTTGGGGCACCCAAACCAAGAGTCACAGCCCTTGCCTTTCTCCCAAGCTCCAGTGATGTTCTTCTCTCCTCCTGGTCATTCCCACTTGTACGTACCATCATCTCCAATTAAATATAGATTTAGCATCTTCTTTGCATCCTCAGTTTGGCTTATCCCTTTCACTTCTCTATTTCTGCTCTTGGTATATGCTGGAAAAATATCACCGTGTGCAATTTTTCCAAATTCAAGGGCACATTCTTTCAGTGCCACCCAGGGATAGACAGCTCTGTGGGCAACATTCATTAAGGTGTTGTTCTTTTCAAATGCTAACAACATGTAATCTGTTCAGTCAGATGCCATCTCTCCTTCCTGGTGCTCTGTACCTTTATCACCAAACATTTTGTATTCTGCCTTGCATTATAGTATCATCATTTGCTTTACACTATTACAGGAAACTTGATAAATCAGTATCACCACCTGATTTTTCAGATGACACAATATTACTTCCATCTCCTTACCTCTCAGTTCTTTTAAAAATAAGTGGCTTGTTTTTTCCTTAGAAAATATTCCTTAGTTAGTAAATAAACATTTTTATACATTTAAATAGGGTCCTTTATTACCCACAAACATCATCACCCTGAATGTCCCATCTCTCTATCCCAGAAAATACACACAAACACACACACACACACACACACCCATTGAGTTGGAAAGTCAGTTAATATTACTGTAGGGCTGGCCAAAGTGTTCATTTGGGTTTTGCCATAAGATGTCATGGAAAAATCTGAATAAACTTTTTGACCAACCCAATACTTACAATTATAACATAGCAAATATAAAAGATGGAGTTTGGAGTTAATTCTTAAGTTTAATTTAGTGTGATTAAAGAAAAAAAATGGTACCTTAGGATTTCCTCTCACACTGCAGTTCAGGGTAGCATTGTAACCAGCTACAGCATAGGTGTTGACCAATGGCTGAGTAAACATAGGTGCCTCTGTGAAATCGAAGTCTTCATACACTGGATTTTTGTAGATTTTGCCTTAAAAACAAGCATTAAAAATAAGCAAGTTAAAAATAAAAATATTATTCTTGGCATAGTTGACTACAATAAAAACTTCCTTCAGTTTACCACATGCTCATGCTCTCAGTCACTCTATGTCTGACTCTTTGTGATCCTAAGAACTGTAGCCCACGAGGCTCCCCTGTCCATGAAATTTTCCAGGCAAGAATGCTGGAGTGGGTTTTTCTTTGCTATTGTAATATTTTTTGCTAATTAAATGTTTTAGTAAAAAAAAAAAAAAAAAAAGAATACAGGTGTGGGCTGCCAGTTTCTTCTCCAGGGGATCTTCCTGACAAGGGATCGAACCCAAAGCTCCTGCATCTCGTGCACTGGCAGTTGGATTCTTTTACCACTGTGCAACCTGGGAAGCCCCTCTGAGCTTAGAAAAACATGTTAAAACATGAACAAAGGCATTCATTTGGGAAGGTACCAATTAAAACCAATCTCACATGGGGCAGAAAGCCAGAGAGCCATCTGGAACCCAAATAAATATTGGGAAGAATTCAGTGTCTGGGTGTCTTGCTCAACAATGTGTTTTAACCTGAATGTAATGAGGAAAGGCTGGAAGGACATGATTTATGAGGAAAAGAAATGACAGGGGTGAAATCCAACTTCTCCTTTCATTACAAAATGGCTCTCATAAGTAGCATCCTCGAAGGTGTCCAGGAATAGAATAACCCAAGCTCTAGAAATAAATGGTGACTTTTTCCTATCCCTGTGATGTTAGTCATTGAGAGACCCACTGTCCAGATGTTGGAATGAATGAAATTATGTATGTTAAAAAATATAATCACAGTACAGTTTTCCTTAAGATATTTTACATGTAAGATTAAGATTTTAGTTGGACATTCCTACCACAGTTTTGAATGGGTGTTTATGATTTCTTATTCATTTTGCCTCATCTCTTTTTCTTTCTGTCTTCTCTGTTCATCACTTAAAACTAGGTTCACAGATGTCCAGCCCACTCCCAGCTCACCATCCTTGGCAATCACGGCACTCTCTTTTGTCATTGTTGCATCTTCACTGAGGCCACACATGTTTTCAGCAAAGACCCGGAAGTAATACTCGTTTCCAATGACCAGTTCAGTAATGGTGGCATTGGTTCGGTGATAATGCTCAATAACAGTGAACCACTCCTAAAAAACAAAAGTGATTTAAGGAAAATCACTTCAAAGTACACAGCTATTTCAACTGTTAATTAGAATAAATAACAAGGATGTTTCATTAACTAAAAGGAAAAAAAGCACTAATTTTTATATTGAGGGTAACAGAAATGTATATTTAATTTAATACTTTATAATTGATTTATACCTGATTATGTAATTTAATATTCATTTACACATTAGATTCATTTACACATTAGATTCATGATGATGGAAGAAACTTTCACATAATGAGCTGTGGGGATGTCATTCTGGCTTATATGTGGTTTAACTTAAAATTTATACTAACTAGAACAGCCTGTTTTGTGGCCTATTAAACATACATTGTACATCTGCTTTAACCATTTAAAGAAAAGCATGTATTGCCTGGAAGTAACGAGTGTCTCTTTTGAAAATCCAGATAAATGCCTCCCTTCCTGGGACATTAATGCTGGTATACATTCCATGATAAAACTCCCTTCCCAAGCAGAGTCACACTGATGCTAAATCACAAGAGAAAACATCACCCAATCAATTTGCCTCATATCATTATGATAGGTTCTTTCAATTCTTTGTTCAGTTCTTAATTATTGCCTCCTCTCTAACTGTTTACCCTCCCACCACTCCACTTTGGTCATAGTCTTTCACCTTGACCTGGCTTAGTTTTCTTCACAGCACTTGTTACCTTAAATATATGATGCACTTACTATTTTACTTGCTTTTTCACTACTTTCCCCATTGCAATGGATGTACAGTGATGGTTAAGAATGTACTTTTCTTCTCACCCCTTGTATATCCAGTGCCTTATCACAACACCTGGTATATAGTGGATAGCATGCACAAAACTGAATACTTGAATGATTGAGTTAAAGTTATGTTATTCTTTTTTAAAAAATTTTTCCTTCACCACGTCAAGAAATAAAGTGGCTTCAAAGTTTATCTTGCCACTAGTAAAAAACCACATTGTACTACATATATTTAGTACCACTAATTGAGAAAATACATTTCCTGACCAAAAAAATCTTAAAGGAAAAGGATTTTTCTTTCAATGTTTAGGGCCTCTGATCTATATTTTAAAAAGACACCCAGCAACTGTAGTTATGTCCTCCTTAATTTCCAAAGCACTTTATGCACACCTTTATTCCAACATTTATTATATTTTTTTTAACATTTGGTTTATGCCTTTCTTCTTGCTTATACTATGAGTGCTCCAAGAGCATGAGTTGTCTATTTGTTTTTGATCCAGCAGCTAGAACAGCGCTCAACAAATAGGAAATGAATGAATACATGAATGTGCTGGCATACATCATGAAAACAATGTTTGTGGAAGGTATAAAGGACTACAGGAACTTAAATGAAAAACAGCATCTGTAGACACAGTGAGACAGTGGTGTGGTGAGCTCCTGGGAAGTGCACTGGGCACGGTGAGCATTTTCAGGTCTGTAGATCTGCTGAAATGCACCAAAAACACAACGGTGCGGTGTTGGGGTTCCTCCCCTGTCGGCAGACAGAGAGCTAAGACCCATGAAGCAGCAGCAAAATCCTGGCTTACCTGGACTTGACTAGATATCTAGTCAAGTGTGGGCAGATATGGTAGTGTGGGGCATATGGTGGGCAGTGTGGTAGGTAGGTATGGAGCACTGGAGGAAATTCAGTACCCCTGGATTCACTACCAGTATCCAGACAAAGGCCCAGGCAAGAGCACTTTTTGTTAAGGAAATCTAAAATATTCAATACTTTCCTTGCAAAGTCACCCATTGATCTGGCTCTCAAGCTGTCCAGGTTTGGCTGAAAGATGTTTTTTTAAATGCCAAGTCTTCTTTTGTCACGTAGCACCCACCCAGGAGTGTGGGGAAAGACAGGCTAGAAATAGTTTATGAAAAGGAAAGACTTGAAATCCATTCCTGTTACTTAGGCTGCTCTTTTCATCCCTCTCCCCTTCTTTTAATCCAATGTAACCTTATAAACTAAGTTCTTACTGAAATCTACTAGTGTAAATGTCTAAAGACTTTCTGTCAATATCACTCGGTATGATGTTCTACTCTTCCTATGAGAATGGATAGTGGCTCTGTGACATTCTGTGTAAAACATTCATTTATTCATTCACCGACTTACAGGCAGGGGAAGGGTGGGTGTAGTGGGTATAGTGGATTGATTCTGGTCAGAAAGACCTAGGTTTTAACATTTAAAATCTGGTGCTTTCCAGCAATTCGTTTAATCTTTTGAGCCTTAATATCCTCATTTATAAAGCATTGGTAATAATAATTCATATTCCGGTTGTTGCTTCTTGAATACTCTAAGCTCGTTCCCTCCTCAGGACCTTTGCATATGCTGTTCTTTCTTTTCTAACTGGTATCTTTTTTTTTTTTTTTTTAGACATCAGTCTATGGTATCCAATAATTATTTTACAAAGAGGAAGAAGTTGCATGGGTGCAAATTTGAGCCAGATTTCAGAGTGGGTAAATATTTGCTGGATGAATAAATTTAGTGAATTCTATTGAGCATTCTGTTGCCTTAGCCTCTTGATAAACAAGCAAGGCAAAGTTCACTGTCCTTATTTTACATATGAGGGAAATGGGAATCAAAGAGGTCAAGCGACTGTCCACGTATATGTGGTCTTAGGTGGAGATTCAAGTCCAACTCTCCATGGCTCCTAAGGCCTTACCTTTCCCACTGTGCCATGTCGCTTCTCCATGACCCTCATGAGTCCTCACCAGAGGACTTCATGCCTCCCGCTTAACTTCTGATGAACTGTGATTTTGCTGCTGCTATACCAGAGAAAGCCAGACCTTACCATGCTCTTCTTATCAGCCTTCTGGATCGTGTACCCTGTAATGGCAGTATTTCCATCATCCCTTGGTGGGGTCCATGATAGAGCAACATTCTCTCCCCAGACATCCTCGATCTTCACAAGTTGGGGTGGACCAGGACGGTCTGTAGGATAAATTCATGGTGTCACTGTGAGGTCACTTTCCCCCTAATCTAGATCTTGTTGTAGGAGGGTATTTAAATGTCCCTTCCTTCCCATCCCAAAGAATAGCAAGGAGAGATAAGAAAGCCTTCCTCAGTGATCAATGCAAAGAAACAGAGGAAAACAATAGAATGGGAAAGACTAGGGATCTCTTTGAGAAAATTAGAGATACCATGGGAGCATTTCATGCAAAGATGGGCTCAAGAAAGGATAGAAATGGTACGGACCTAACAGAAGCGGAAGATATTAAGAAGAGGTGGCAAGAATACACAGAAGAACTATACAAAAAAGATCTTCATGACCCAGATAACCATGATGGTATGATCACTCACCTAGAGCCAGACATTCTGGAATGTGAAGTCAAGTGGACCTTAGGATGCATCACTACGAACAAAGCTAGTGGAGGTGATGGAATTCCAGTGGAGCTGTTTCAAATCCTAAAAGATGATGCTGTCAAAGTGCTGCACTCAATATGCCAGCAAATTTGGAAACCTCAGCAGTGGCCACAGGACTGGAAAAGGTCAGTTTTCATTCCAATCCCTAAGAAAGGCAATGCCAAAGAATGCTCCAACTACTGCACAATTCCACTCATCTCACACACTAGCAATGTAATGCTCAAAATTCTCCAAGCCAGGCTCCAACAGTATGTGAACCATGAAGTTCTAAATGTTCAAGCTGGATTTAGATAAAACAGAGGAACCAGAGATCAAATCACCAACATCTGTTGGATCGTAGAAAAAGTATTCCAGAAAAACATCTATTTCTGCTTTATTTACTACACCAAAGCCTTTGACTGTGTGGATCACAACAAACTGTGGAAAATTCTTCAAGAGATGAGAATACCTGTCCACCTGAACTGCCTCCTAGGAAATCTGTATGCAAGTCAAGAAGCAACAGTTAGAACTGGACATAGAACAACAGACTGGTTCCAAATTGAGAAAGGAGTATATCAAGGCTTTATATTGCCACCTGCTTATTTAACTTACACGCAGATTACATCATGTGAAATGCCAGGCTGGATGAAGCACAAGCAGGAATCAAGATTGCCAGGAGAAACATCAATAACCTTAGTTAGTCAAATGACACCACTCTTATGGTAGAAAGTGAAGAAGAACTAAAAAGCCTTTTGATGAAAGTGAAAGAGGAGAGTGAAAAAGTTGGCTTAAAACTCAACATTCAGGAAACTGAGATCATGGCATCTGCTCCCATCACTTCATGGCAAATAGATGGGGAAACAATGGAAACAGTGACAGACTTTATTTTGGGGGGCTCCAAAGTCACTGCAGATGGTGACTGCAGCCATGAAATTAAAAGACTCTTGCTCCTTGGAAGAAAAGCTATGACCAACCTAGAGAGCATATTAAAAAGCAGAGACATTACTTTGCCAACAAAGGTCTGTCTTGCCAAAGCTATGGTTTTTCCAGTAGTCATGTATGGATGTGAGAGTTGGACTATAAAGAAAGCTAGGCACCGAAGAATGGATGCTTTTGAACTGTGGTATTGGAGAAGAGTCTTGAGAGTCCCTTGGACAGCAAGAAGATCCAACCAGTCAACCTAAAAGGAAATTAGTCCCGAATGTTCATTGAGAGGACTAATACTGAAGCTGAAACTTCAATACTCTGGCCACCTGATGCAAAGAACTTACTCATTGGAAAAAACTCTGATGCTGGGAAAGATTGAAGGCAGGAGGAGAAGGGGATGACAGAGGATGAGATAGCTGGATGGCATCACTGACTTGATGGACATGAGTTTGAGCAAGCTCCAGGAGCTGGTGATGGACAAGGAGGCCTGGCGTGCTACAGTCACAAAGAGTCAGACACAACTGAGGGACTGAACTGAACTTCCTTCCCATATTTCCACCCACAATTCTTCTGTATTCTTCTTCTCCAGAGAAGTGCAATGCACTCCAGCTTAGCTTATCTGCAAATGCTTGACTTTCATCTTCATGGAAAGAAAAAGTTTTTGTAAAGAAAATTTAAATGAAACTTCAAACCTCATTAACCATCCTCCAGGGGCCGATGACTGGCGATGAATCACAGGCTACTCTACCTTGTGGAATGGTAAGCTGACACTGGACTTGAAATCTTAGAGTCTACCTGGACTGTGAAAGGCCCAAACCCACAGCCTGTGAGAGGGGTTTCCTGCTGTACTAAAAAGGCATCTTTAATGGGAGTGAGGAAAACATGCTTCCTCTGCCATCTCTCCCTTCAAGATTCATTGGTATTTATCAAGTGTTTCCATTGCATTCATAAGGAAGTAAAGTCTTTCTTCACTTTATTTCTGAATCATGAATTTCTGTGACCTCTGACCTTCCAGTAAATGGCAGTAACATTCAGAAAGGCCAAAAGTTAAGAAAACTAAGCATTTTTTTCCCTTTGAGGCCCCCTAAAAAAAAAGCCTTGTACAGAAGTGCAAGGAAAGACAATAATATTATGTCATTTTTAAGACATAATTTCTTCATTTTTTTTAAAGGGAAATTTCACATCTGTTATCCTCTGCAGTACAAGCATGATCCTTTCTGTCCTGAAATATTCTTCAGGTATTAAAATGCAATTATAGTTATTTCTCTTTGTTTTTACTTGCTAAGTCATGTCCAGCTCTTTTGTAACTCAATGGACTATAGCCTCTGTCCATGGAATATCCCAGGCAAGCATACTGGAGCAAGTATTTACCATTTCCTTCTCCAGAGGATCTTCCTAACCCAGGGATCAAACCTGTATCTCCTGCATTGCAGGAGGATTCTTAACATTGAGCCACCAGTGACCTGAACTTCCTTCCCATATTCCCTATAGTTATTTTTATATGAAATGTCAGACTGAAAAGAGTAAATATCAGAGTGTTTCCTGGTCATGTTTTTCTCTTTTAATCAACATTTAACAAGCAGTCTTCATGGGCTCCAGGAAGGAAACCACAGTGACAATCCCTGCTTTCTTTCCACAATTACCAATGGCAAGGCTCTACAAGCAGTCTTTGACCTCCTGTTTTCACCCACTTGACCTACAGACAGCCAGCTTCTCTAAGTTCAACCTCCCACGTGCACTCATTTGCTTCATCTTCAGAACTGACGCTGACTTTTCAAACACTTGCTCCCCAAGAATAAATGGCATTGCTAGATTTTTATGGACGTGGCAGAAACATAAATCTGGGACTAAAGAAAGTAAGTAGGATAATCACTGTTACTATTTACCCTCTGAATGTGTGAGTGACGTGCTAGGCACTTTTAACTACCTGGTAAAGTAACTACATGTCAAAGTACGAAAAATTAAAAAGTCCTTCCCCAAGCTTCAGAGGGTAAGCCTCTTCCAGATCCAACTACAAGAGCTTCCATTAAAATGGAGCCAGGCCAGACCCAAGGGCACACACAGCATCCTCCAAACTCTCTTCTACTTAACAAAAATCAAGACAGTTTAGTCAGTGGGAAAAGAATGTTTAGTTTAAAGGACATGACCTTTCACCTAAGGGAAGGCTTGCCATAGGAAGTTGCTCCTTTGGTTAGAGAACCTGTTGTTCTAGCACATTTGCTAAACTGTACTAATAAAAATGATTGGAGACAAGGATTCTCCTAACTTTGCTCTTAAATTTCTTTCTCGACACTGCAAAAATTATAGAACAATTCAAGCAAGAAGAATCTATTTATAAGAAATCCTTTCTCTATCATCCTGACTGTGGAAAGAAGCAAGAATTAACTTTATCTGGACAGGTAAATATCTAGCTAGCCCTGCACAACCAACCACAGTTCAGCCTTTAATTGTTTAACTCTGTTTAGGTACACCTTTCTTACATTTAATAAAAATCTTTCATTTTCCATTAACTTTGTGCTAAATCACTTCAGTCGTGGCTGGCTCCTTGTGACCCTATGGACTGTAGCCCATCAGGCTCCTCTGTACATGAAATTCTTCAGGAAAGAATATTGGAGTGGGTTGCCATGTCCTCCACCAGGGGATCTTCACGAGCCAGGGATCGAAGTTGCATCTGCACTAACTTTACTATTAGCCAATTTTAAATGAAGTAAGGCACATGTTATATCTACATGTTTTCTTATAGAAAAAATCTAAAATCTACAATGTTTTCTTAATGCAAGAATTCAACACAAGAAACAGTTTTATCATCAAAGAGTTAAGAAACAGAGTAAGAGAGACCTAGATTGTCAAACAGTACAGAGGGTTTTCACTAGAAAGTACATACATTAATTTTATTTAATATATATGCCCTAAGTTTCTCATGATTAGTCCTTTTAATCAGTGAAAAGTTACTCTAACAAGCTAATCAATTTTACTAATTTATCTTTTTTCTTAATTCTAAAAAAAAGGAATTTTTTGTAGAGCCAACCTAACAGAAATTCTGACTCTTTCCTTATTGACAAGGACAATTTGTCTCCATACTGCATAGAATATTCCAGTTTCTTCCTCCAAACCTACCAACAACCCGGATATCGATGGATGCAGTTTCCACAAATTTTTCCACTTTGACCTGCAGATCATATTTCCCAGAATGGCTCCTCTCTGCTTTTCTGATAAATACGATTGTATCAGTCTCAGAGTTGCGAATGTTGATCTGATTCTTATCGATAGGTGCACCATCCTTTGTCCAAATTACTTCTGGTCTTGGTTTTCCCTTAAAAAGGAAGACAAAAAGTAGCGGTGGAAGGGGATCAGATTGTCTCCAGATTTTCTCAGCATTAAAAAAATGGTCAGTGGCTTACCCTATCCTTGGCAAGATTGGAAAACTGTCTGATGGTGGGCAGTTACAGCAGTAACGTAATATTCACTATTGCCCATCAGTTGCACTGGGTATGCAAAGCACTGTTAGGTACATGATATTTATAACTTTCTTTAATCTTCATTTCACAGTAAGTATCATTATCTTCATTTACTTATTTTTGGATAAAGGTATCAAATGACTTGCACAAGGCCTTGCAGCTAAGTGCTGGAACCTGGTCTTCCAGCCAGGTGTCTTCAGCTCCAAATCCTGTACATCCCAGCCTAATGGTTCGGAACATAGGCCCCGAGGCCCCAGAATCTGTATTTGGATCCTGACTCCTCTGCTTGAGAGCTATGTGACTTTGGGCAAGTTACTTAAACTCTCTGCTTCAGTTTCCTAATCTGTAAAATGGAATGAGAGTAGTACCAATCTCACATTGTGGTTATCAAGACTGAAGTTCTAAGCTTCTGCGCACTGCATAAGTGTTTCATCGATCACCTCCATGTTAATGATTATTATTCCACTGTAAAGTGTTGCTCGTTTTAGATTTGTCTGTAATTCTCTCTCTGATAACAGCTGAAACTATTTTTTAAGACCAGACTTTGGTAATTGTAATGTCATTTGAGGATGTGAGTTTCAGTTTACATTACAAAGGAACTTTGTAGGATTCCTGAACCTCCAGGTTCAAACCACAGATAAGAACCAAGTGTTTGGTAAGGCACAACCTTCCCAAGGAATCCTAATGTGGCTTGTTGATAGGTTCTGTTAAGGAATGTGAGAGACACATATCAAACCCCTGCCCACAGGCCTTGAAAAAATGGACAGGATGCTCAAATGTGCTAGTAGGAAGTTTAACAATATTGTTAAAGATGGGAAAGTAGTTCCAGGTCTCATTTCCTTAAACTGCAATTTATTATTAACTACTAGGGGAAAAAACTGAGTTCTCTGATAAAACATGAAGTGAAAAAAGCACTGGATTTAGTGTCTGGAGACATAGACACTATTCATGGCTTACTATTTTCTTGCTGTATGACTTTGGGCAAATCACTTAACTTCTCTGAATATCAATTCCTTCCTTTCTCAAAGTGGGTAAGGAAATCTGCCATTCGTGCCTCTCACATGGGGCTCACATTAGGTCTCAGAATTCCAGAGGCTACATAAATAAACAAACCTGACATACTAGTCTCACCATCCCTCTCCTGGTAAATGACCAGCCCCTATGGATGCCATACACGTGAGGCCCCTGTTCTCATGCTCCTTCCTCCCCGAGACCCAGTGACAGAAGCTGAATCCACTGCCTCTCCCTACAAGATCCAGAACTGGGATTATCCCCAGTTGTCAACATGGTGTGGAGACTAGAGGGTTAATTCAGCCCTGGTGCAGAGCAGGGTCCTAGGTGCCTGCCTTGTGCCAACTCCTAGTTTTATTTAAGGCTGTGGAAGGAGAGAAGTGGGAGGAATCTTGCCAAGCCATCTCCTTCTCCTCTGCCATGTCTACACTCACTTCCTCCTTGACTTCCGTTCTGACTTCACGTTCTATGTAGAAGACAACTTCTTCTAAGGCTGGGCCCCAGGCGCAATGAGAATGGCCAGAACTGGCTGTCCCTTTAGGTTAATTTTCATGGGAGCCTGAGTTTGAAACAGCTGTGGGTGTATGTGTGTGTTCAAATGTGTGCAGAGATCTAAATTTTAATTCTAAGGCTGTCTGATATAACAGCCACAAGCTAAATGTGACCATTTAAGCTAAAACTAAATAAAATTAAGGAAAATTAAAAATTCCTCCATCACCCTAGTTCCTAGCTGCTCTTTTTAAGTTAATAGCCTCATCTGGCTACTGGCTACCATATTGGACATTGCATTTACAGAATATGTCTATCATCACAGAAAGTTCTATTGAACAGCATTGTCTAAGGCATAAAAGGAATCACATGAGTAAAGTGGTAATGGTGCAGTGTGTGTGTATGTGTGTTTGTGTGAGAGAGAGAGAGAGAGAGTGCAAAAATGATTATTGTATGCAAAACCTGGTTAAACCTATAAACAACAGATTCTTCTTCAGAAGCAATGATTTAACAATATTCATATACTTCAGTTAGTGACTTCAAAATTTCAAATTTCAGTTATCCCTCACTGGAACCTGGGTAATTTGAGTGTGGTTTGAGATAACTGTGGGAAGCAAGCACATGTTGTTTTCCTGCATGTTACAGCAATAACTTCAGTTAAAAGGAAGATCATTTTTTACAGATGGATAGAACCAGAGAGATCTTTAAGCATTTCTTGTTTGGTGTCTCCTTGGTATTTGCTTGCTAGCCCACTACAGTCATTGAGCTTCGGACAAGACAAAGTCTCATTTGGAAAATCTGTGACAGTTTTATAGAGTTTTGTACTTCTAAAGCAGGAGATTGTTTAGTCATTCTCTAAATCTGGTCCATCACTTCCTATTTTTTCTCTGAGGAAATCTTGAATCATGAATAACGTAAATGCTGAAGTATCTCCTTTTACTACTTAAACACCCCAGCACTGTAAAGAGAAAGTGAACAACCCTGAATTATTACCTGGAAAGGAATAACCAGATTGATGGCTTCTCCAACTCTGCGGATATAGGTTTGCTTCAGGTGCCTTGGGATGCGAATCTTTGGAGCCTCTGAGATAGAGCAGAAAAGCATAATTTTGTAGTTAGTACCATACACTGGAAGCACCCTTACATAAGCATACCTGGCATATACTCATCAGGATTTCCCTGTGCTTATGTCTCTGCAGTAAAATCTTAGATGGGCCACTAATAGAGCATATATGGTAACTTTGGTTCCAAATGTTACCTTCAAGAAGAGATGTTTTAACAGTTTAACTCAACAAAATTTACCCTTGACCTCTTTCATTTTCTGCAACTTCCTATTTTTATTATGTAAGAGTTGGTCTATAAAGAAAGCTGAGCACTGAAGAATTGATGCTTTTGAACTGTGGTGTTGGAGAAGACTCTTGAGAGTCCTTTGGACTGCAAGGAGATCCAACCAGTCCATCCTAAAGGAAATCAGTCTTGAGTGTTCATTGGAAGGACTGATGCTGAAGCTGAAACTCCAATCCTTTGGCCACCTGATGCGAAGAACTGACTCATTTGAAAAGACCCTGATGCCGGGAAAGATTGAAGGTGGGAGGAGAAGGGGCTGACAGAGGATGAGATGGTTGGATGGCATCACTGACTCAATGGACATGAGCTTGAATAAACTCTGGGAGTTGGTGATAGACAGGGAGGCCTGGCGTGCTGCAGTCCATGGGGTCACGAAGAGTCAAACACGACTGAGCGACTGAACCGAACTAACTGAAAGCAAACACTAACGCTTCTCTTAGGGCCTTCTATATATTGTTCATAGTTTCTAACAGTGAGTGTATTCTCCAACGAACATTCGATAAAAGATCTACAGTCACCACATTAGCTGGTAGGACTGACCATTTTTTCTCACCAGAAAATAATAATAAAAAAATAGCTTTGTCAGCCAAAACTAACACAACATTGTAAAGCAATTATACTCCAATAAAATTTTTTTAATAATTAAAAAAATTTTTTAAACCTTTAGTACCTAGCACTTGTTGCTTATGTAATTATGTTAGAACTTGATGGTAACTTTCTCCCTCTATTGCTATGGTGAAGTATGTAACATGCAGCACTAACCCACTAAATATTGATATTCATTAAACACCACAAAGGTATTAGGACATGTGGATATAAACCTATCAAAGGCAGAAGAAAATTGAGGCTCATGGCTCACTGGGATGAAGTAGGCTCAATATCATTTGAGGGCTCAGTCTGGAATAGTAAATGCTTTTCATGAAGGGACCAACTTAACCCTCACAGCTACCTTTATGCCAAAGGTATTCTTTTTACTTTATAATAAAGAAACTAAAGCCAACAAGGGTTTAAGTCACTTGCCCAAGGTGACACAGCCAGGATTAGAACCTGGAGTCAGCCTTTAGTACCTACGCTTTGCTTAGACACACAGACTGCAGTGTCAGAGAGATCTGGGTTCGAGTTCTGGATCAGACAGTAGATCTGGTCTCAGCCTACTCCACAAGATTCACAGGATTGTTGTGAGGATTACATAAGGTCATCTGGATAAAGCATTTAGCATACTGGCTGAGAATAGAAAGTGCTCAATAAACTCAGGAGATGATGGTGATGATGGCAGTAGTGGTGGTTACTGAAGGCTCCAGCTGGAAGAGAACTTGAGGGATCCTCTAACTCCCTAACTTCACAGAGTTAAGGAAAAAGAGACCCAGCGAGGTTCCATAGCACACTAAACCATCATCATAGTAAAAGCTAGCATATACTAAGAGCTTACTGTGTGGCAAGCATTTCATTAAGCAAATAACAGGGATTAATTCATTCAGCCCTCACAAGTTCTTCAGGTGGTAAGCCCGATTATTGTCTCTGTTTTGCAGATGAAGAAATTAAGGCTCAGGAAAAGCAAATCCCTTGCCTGAAACCACATAGTCAATAAATGAAAGAAACAGAACTCAGCTTTCATAGTCTGTCTCCAGAATCAACTAAGAAAATTTGCATTCTTCACATTTTTTTCCATCCATCCATCCCCTAACCTCCCAAAAGGTTTCAGGCAGTCACACCATATGTCTGTGGCTCAACATGCTCAACCACTTTCCAATATTCTTTGCCTTAGAGCAGTGATGCTCAAACTTTTTGGTCTCTGTATCCCATTACACTCTTAAAAACAATCAAAGGAAGGTCCCACAAAGCTTTTGTTTATATAGGCTATACTATCATATTAACCATATTAGAAATTAAAACCAATATATTTTGAAATATTTATATACTTACTTGAAAAATAACATAAATATCATTTTAATGAAAGCAACCATATTTACATTAACAAAAACTTGTGATATGAGTGGCATTATTTTCTGTTTTGGCAAATCTATTTCTGACTTTTAATCTATTGCAGTATGTTGTTTTGCTTGAAGTACTTAAAGAAAATTTGGCTTCACACAGATTATTTTAATAAATTTTTTCAGACAATTGTGAGTATTCCTTTTTGATTGTACACTAAAACATGAATTATAATTTCTTAAGGGTTAGCTACTTCCTGGTGGCTCAGACGGTAAAGTGTCTGCCTACAATGCAGGGGACCTGGGTTCAATCCCTGGGTTGGGAAGATCCCCTGGAGAAGGAAATGGCAACCCACTCCAGTACTCTTGCCTGGAAAAA
>SJYA01000764.1:421008-546899 GCA_006410615.1 Neotragus moschatus | reverse complement strand
TCAACAAAATTTACCCTTGACCTCTTTCATTTTCTGCAACTTCCTATTTTTATTATGTAAGAGTTGGTCTATAAAGAAAGCTGAGCACTGAAGAATTGATGCTTTTGAACTGTGGTGTTGGAGAAGACTCTTGAGAGTCCTTTGGACTGCAAGGAGATCCAACCAGTCCATCCTAAAGGAAATCAGTCTTGAGTGTTCATTGGAAGGACTGATGCTGAAGCTGAAACTCCAATCCTTTGGCCACCTGATGCGAAGAACTGACTCATTTGAAAAGACCCTGATGCCGGGAAAGATTGAAGGTGGGAGGAGAAGGGGCTGACAGAGGATGAGATGGTTGGATGGCATCACTGACTCAATGGACATGAGCTTGAATAAACTCTGGGAGTTGGTGATAGACAGGGAGGCCTGGCGTGCTGCAGTCCATGGGGTCACGAAGAGTCAAACACGACTGAGCGACTGAACCGAACTAACTGAAAGCAAACACTAACGCTTCTCTTAGGGCCTTCTATATATTGTTCATAGTTTCTAACAGTGAGTGTATTCTCCAACGAACATTCGATAAAAGATCTACAGTCACCACATTAGCTGGTAGGACTGACCATTTTTTCTCACCAGAAAATAATAATAAAAAAATAGCTTTGTCAGCCAAAACTAACACAACATTGTAAAGCAATTATACTCCAATAAAATTTTTTTAATAATTAAAAAAATTTTTTAAACCTTTAGTACCTAGCACTTGTTGCTTATGTAATTATGTTAGAACTTGATGGTAACTTTCTCCCTCTATTGCTATGGTGAAGTATGTAACATGCAGCACTAACCCACTAAATATTGATATTCATTAAACACCACAAAGGTATTAGGACATGTGGATATAAACCTATCAAAGGCAGAAGAAAATTGAGGCTCATGGCTCACTGGGATGAAGTAGGCTCAATATCATTTGAGGGCTCAGTCTGGAATAGTAAATGCTTTTCATGAAGGGACCAACTTAACCCTCACAGCTACCTTTATGCCAAAGGTATTCTTTTTACTTTATAATAAAGAAACTAAAGCCAACAAGGGTTTAAGTCACTTGCCCAAGGTGACACAGCCAGGATTAGAACCTGGAGTCAGCCTTTAGTACCTACGCTTTGCTTAGACACACAGACTGCAGTGTCAGAGAGATCTGGGTTCGAGTTCTGGATCAGACAGTAGATCTGGTCTCAGCCTACTCCACAAGATTCACAGGATTGTTGTGAGGATTACATAAGGTCATCTGGATAAAGCATTTAGCATACTGGCTGAGAATAGAAAGTGCTCAATAAACTCAGGAGATGATGGTGATGATGGCAGTAGTGGTGGTTACTGAAGGCTCCAGCTGGAAGAGAACTTGAGGGATCCTCTAACTCCCTAACTTCACAGAGTTAAGGAAAAAGAGACCCAGCGAGGTTCCATAGCACACTAAACCATCATCATAGTAAAAGCTAGCATATACTAAGAGCTTACTGTGTGGCAAGCATTTCATTAAGCAAATAACAGGGATTAATTCATTCAGCCCTCACAAGTTCTTCAGGTGGTAAGCCCGATTATTGTCTCTGTTTTGCAGATGAAGAAATTAAGGCTCAGGAAAAGCAAATCCCTTGCCTGAAACCACATAGTCAATAAATGAAAGAAACAGAACTCAGCTTTCATAGTCTGTCTCCAGAATCAACTAAGAAAATTTGCATTCTTCACATTTTTTTCCATCCATCCATCCCCTAACCTCCCAAAAGGTTTCAGGCAGTCACACCATATGTCTGTGGCTCAACATGCTCAACCACTTTCCAATATTCTTTGCCTTAGAGCAGTGATGCTCAAACTTTTTGGTCTCTGTATCCCATTACACTCTTAAAAACAATCAAAGGAAGGTCCCACAAAGCTTTTGTTTATATAGGCTATACTATCATATTAACCATATTAGAAATTAAAACCAATATATTTTGAAATATTTATATACTTACTTGAAAAATAACATAAATATCATTTTAATGAAAGCAACCATATTTACATTAACAAAAACTTGTGATATGAGTGGCATTATTTTCTGTTTTGGCAAATCTATTTCTGACTTTTAATCTATTGCAGTATGTTGTTTTGCTTGAAGTACTTAAAGAAAATTTGGCTTCACACAGATTATTTTAATAAATTTTTTCAGACAATTGTGAGTATTCCTTTTTGATTGTACACTAAAACATGAATTATAATTTCTTAAGGGTTAGCTACTTCCTGGTGGCTCAGACGGTAAAGTGTCTGCCTACAATGCAGGGGACCTGGGTTCAATCCCTGGGTTGGGAAGATCCCCTGGAGAAGGAAATGGCAACCCACTCCAGTACTCTTGCCTGGAAAAATCCCATGGACAGAGAAGCGTGGTAGGCTACAGTCCATGGGGTTGCAGAGAGTTGGACACGACTGAGCCACTTCACTTTAAGGGTTAGCTACAGTGTGGAATCTAAAACTGTCTATGAACTTTTCATATTCTGTTACATTAAAGTCCACTGATCTACCTTTCATTTTGAATGTATCTTACCCAGGCATGATTTTTAAACTTTCATTAGTCTTTTGGAAAATATAACTTCACTGAATTATGCGGATCACTCAAATTTTGAAACACTGCATTCATTATTCAGTATCAAAAAATTGCATTTGCTAGTATAACCACCTACTTTATCAGAAAAGATTTTAAGTATTAGACAGCTGTCAAGTCAATGATGGTGGATACCAGTTTTCCAAAATTCTAATTTTTGCTTCGAAGATTAAATTTTTTCATGGACAAATTGACGACAAATACTATAAATTGTTTTCCTTGAAGTTACAGGTTCATTCCATTCATTTTCTAGAAAATGTCTGCCAAATACCCAAACTCGACTAGCCAGAGTTTATCACTCTGTCATTCTTTCAAGGAAGAATGGAGTTTCCTGGAATAGGGCAGTAGTTTAGGCTCTTAACTCAGTTGCAGAAATAATTTTCCCTAGAGATAACAATTGTACTAGGGTACATAGCATAAAATCTTGACATATACTTTGCATTTCACTGTCACACATATAGGGAAAAAGTGTATTCAAGAACCAAGGTTTAAAAATGATTTTTTATTATTAGTCATTTAATCATATTAAATGATTATTAATGACTTTTATGCCTCATCAAGAATGCTCTAAGGCCCGTTTATTTTATTTTATTTATTTATTTTGTTTGTTCATTACTGTTTTTTTTTAAATTTATTTTTATTTTTTATTTTTTTCCGTCTCAGGTATACATAAGTTGGGACTGGTGCATGGGGATGATCCAGAGAGTTGACATGGGGTGGGAGGTGGGGGCTGGTTCAAGATTAGCCCGTTTATCTTAACTGGGAGTGCGTGGTGGTAAGGAAGAAAAGACTGACCAGACAATTTGGCGGCACGAATATGATCTGTGCTAAGGCACCAGAAGTTTTACACACCACTGCTTTTGCACCACCAGTGCAAAGGTCAAACATTGAAAAGGGAAAAGAACATGTTCATATTACTATGAAAGTGATTTTGACTCACAGACGCATTGGAGCCATTGTTGCTGCCATACAGATTGTTTGAACTGTTTCTTCCCCCTTTCTCTCTTTCCATTATAAAAAGGCAGCCCAATCAGATTTGGCTCATGCAACCTGGTGTACTTATCTGGTCCTAATACTAGGTTAAAAAATGGGAGCTGACCTCCCACACTGCCTATAAAGGGCTATTTTGTTCATTTCTAACTCCCAGGAGATATTAATAAAATACCAAAGGAGTGACAGCAAGAGAGGAGGGTTTCAGAAAGAAAGCGGTTAAAAAACACGGAGACACAATTTTGAAAGTCTTGCCACCTACCTATGATTTCCTTCACAAGGATGGGCTGAGAGTAGTACTTGGGCTCACTGGCACCGGCGGCATTCACAGCCTTCACACGCACAAAGATCCTTGAATCCGTCGGCAGACCTGTGATGGTGAACTTGGTCTTGTCGATCAGTTCTGTATTTGCAACTATCCAGTCGTCAGCTAAAATCCATTAAGGAAAAGAAGAAAAGAAAATAGTTAGTGAAATAAATCATCTTGTTAAACAATTGACTCCAAATTAGTATTTTACTCTAAATTAAATCATTTTGAGGGAATATGACTTTGCTTTGAACTCAGACTACATGGCTGGGCTTTTATCATATTTAAATGAAAAACGGCNAGAAAGCGGTTAAAAAACACGGAGACACAATTTTGAAAGTCTTGCCACCTACCTATGATTTCCTTCACAAGGATGGGCTGAGAGTAGTACTTGGGCTCACTGGCACCGGCGGCATTCACAGCCTTCACACGCACAAAGATCCTTGAATCCGTCGGCAGACCTGTGATGGTGAACTTGGTCTTGTCGATCAGTTCTGTATTTGCAACTATCCAGTCGTCAGCTAAAATCCATTAAGGAAAAGAAGAAAAGAAAATAGTTAGTGAAATAAATCATCTTGTTAAACAATTGACTCCAAATTAGTATTTTACTCTAAATTAAATCATTTTGAGGGAATATGACTTTGCTTTGAACTCAGACTACATGGCTGGGCTTTTATCATATTTAAATGAAAAACGGCCTAGAATGGCTAAGGTAAAAATCAGGAATGATAGTTAGATTCTGCTATTTCTAAAAAGTGTCTTATACATGATACTAGGGTATCCTGAATGATAGTGACTGTTCCAGGAAATTTTTAGTAACTTATTCCAATTTGGTTTTACACTATATATTTTTTACAATTGATGTAACCGTGATATTTATCCATCAATATACATTAAAGTTTAGGAAAAAAGAAAAATGCTACTCTTATGAATGAGAGACACTAACCTTTATAGTTATATGATCTCTCCATTTTATCCTGGCAGGCTTATTACTATAAGACAATAATATGGCCATGGGAAGTCTGAAGTAAAGTGAAGTGAAGTGAAGTGAAAGTTGCTCAGTTGTGTCTGACTCTTTGCCACCCCATGGACTGTAGCCTGCCAGGCTCCTCTGTCCACAGAATTCTCCAGGCAAGAACACTGGAGTGGGTAGCCATTCTCTCCTCCAGGGGATCTTCCCAACCCAAAGATCAAACCCAGGTGTCCTGCATTGCAGGTGGATTCTTTACCGTCTGTCACCAGGGAAGCCCATGGGAAGTCCGATTATGCCCCCAATTATGAAGAAAAAAAGCCTATATCCACAGTAAAAAGGAAACACAGCTCAGGAGCCAAGACCTCATAAAGAACTGGTATAATCTTTCACTTCAGTCAAAAGTTCTGATTTTTTAAAATGTTTTTGGTAGCTTTGTCTATAACATCAAGAAAATTTAAACCCAGCATCCAGGTTTCACAAACATCTCAAGTTCTAAAAGTTTACATGCATTATTATGCCCACGGGGGAAAAAGAAGAAAGAAGACTCAGTTCCCACCTTATTAACTCATGGCCCACCCTCCCCCTCCTTCTCTAAGCGCTTTTTGCGTGTGGGTGTACTTCATGCTCGGTCTTGGAACATTCCCAGAAACTTTATCATACAGTAAGAAACTTTGAGAGCTTTCAGAGAATACTTTACCTGGTAGATCATATGCAGCCTCCCCATTTTCATCAGACTGTTTTGCTGATGTACCTTTGAGAATCCGTCATTAAAATTAATTAAAGACACCCACTTTCACACCAGAAGAATATCGTATCAGTAGTCAGCATTCTCTGTTAGTAAAGTGTGCAAAGTATGCAAAGATATTTGTCTTCAGAACAGTGACGGAAGAGACCAAACACGTTAGAGGAGAGGGGGATTTCTCAGGAGGGGCACAGCCTGCTCTGTCCAGACTGTGTGTTTTTTTGTTTTTTGTTTTTTTTGTCCTGAGGCACCTGCCACAGAGAAGAGGAGTAAAGGAGGCTAGGACACCTCCAACTCTGGAAGCAAGAAGTAGAAAAGAACAAAGCAAGACCCCGAAGACAAAAGCGGAAGACTCCATAGGGGAGCAGTCTGCAGTGGAACAGTCTCCCCTTGCTCTTGTCCCTTCCACCTCAGCTGGGGAGGGTCCGGTGGGTCCTCAGGGAACGTAGTTCTCCCTCTTTGGGGCTCACACATCAGAGTCTGGGAGTGAGGGCACTTGAGATAAGGACAACCCTGTCTTACCAGGAATTGGAAGTAAAAACTTCCAATTTATTGAAAATAAAAACTGCCCCCCGCAGCCCAGGAGGCAGCCCCTGGTTGTCATGACAACGAGCTCTTGGTCTAGCAAACAAATTAAACTATCCTGGGTTCCTGCATTCCACACAGGTGGAGGATGCTCCTGGCTCACAGAGGGGTTGTGGGTGTTCCCCCAATGGTTCAGAATGGTGACCATCTAGGTTATCAGGAGGGGAGCAGGGGGATGGGGATTCTTCTTTCTCTTATTTCAACCCTTCTAGAGTATTAGGGAGAAGGAGCAGCAAGCCAGAATATCCTGGTGGCTAGGAGGGCATGTGAATGATACAAATTACTCAGGACTTTGAAAAAGAGAAACACCTTGAAGTCAATACTCGGTTTGGGAGCTACCATGTTGATATTTCATAATGAAGAGATAATTGATGAGAACGTGAAACAGGAGACAGAAAACATGCATGAACGAGTGAAGAACTAGGAAAGAAGATTTCAAGAGGAAACAGGACAAAGTGAGATCGGAGAGAAACAAAAACAGCTTTTCATGTTGGAACTACTTGAGGGAAACAGAGAAAGAAATTGGTGTCCAGGGGTTGGGAAAGGAATGTGAAAGTTATTTGATACATGAGGAAAAGTTTTCAGGAAGAAAAGGAAGAATCAGGGTGAAGGAAGAAAATGAAGAGTAAAATGGTGCAGGCATTACAAAATAAAATAAAAACCAAGAGAAAGACAGAGTCCAAACCAACACACGATCTTATAAAAGAAAGAATTCTCTTACAGAATAAAACCTGACGTATCTAAAAGCATCAAACACTACAGAAATTAGTCTGGAGGACAACAGCCATTAAAAGAGAATGGAGAATAGGGCAGCCACAGAAAGGAAGTAAGAAAAGACTGCAAGAAGAAAGATATACACGTTATGAAAGAACTTCCATAGAAAGCTAATTCCAACACGTTATGTGGCAAAATATATACGTAATAATGACTGTGTACATATATATATGTATAGGGAGTATACATATATATCTACACAGACCACACACAAAATTATGTAAAATACACTTCGTTGTATTTTATCTAAGGTGGGTAACATCAAAATGACAGCCATCTATCATTTTGCTGTATCTTCTTACTTTTTAAACCTATCAGAAAGAAAAGAGTAAAGAATTTGCTCTGTTTCATACATACACAAAAGGTTCACATTCAGCAGCCCCATCACATAGAAGACTGGGAAAGTCTGCCGGCAGGGCAGTATAAATAGCGGAGAGGAGGGCTTGGGGGTGTTCCAAATAGGCGGAGGGGAATGGAACGGGAATAAGCCATAGTCTGAAGTGCTCAAGACTTTATCTGTTGCCTGAGTGACAACGCCCCCTCCCACACAGGGATAACTCTGGGAACGGTTTTCTAATCCCCCTCATTGTTGTTTTGGTTAGTGGATTTCTAAGCCCTAGAAAAGTCAAGCACAGTGCTCTGTGAGTGAGTGCATGTGATTGGAATGGAGTGTTACCAAGATTCTCTGCTTCCCCTTTCTCTTCTACCCTCCCGACCAACTCAGGTTATTTCCACAGGTGCTCCCATCCAGAGGCCTGGGGCTTCTTTCCCAGCAGTCTGCTCTTCAAAGAAGTTTCTTCTTCACAGACGTCTTCCTTCTGTTCACACTCCTGTTTTCTCAGATGTGCTCTGGAGTCTCTCTTTCATTCATGTAAGAGTCATGTTAAAGTTGCAGGTCCAAAGAATTTTCTTAGAGCCTATCTTGGCTTCTCATTTGTCGAGATTTGAACAAACTTCCCTGGTGGACTGTTTACCTACCATCATCTAGAATGGAGCATGAGTTTAGAGCTAGGGCAGTTTTATTCACCCATCTCCAAATCAGGACAAGTAGGAAATCAAAAAATACAAGAGGCTTTTAGTGAAATGTACTTTTTTTTGGTTTTAGATATACTCCGGCCCATATTATCTTGTGTCATTTTTAATTTTTTATTATTTCTATCAGCAAGAGGTTTTTTTTTTGCTAGTTTCTATTCACCTTCTAAATGTAAACCATTAAAATTTTATACACTCATGTCCTGAAACCAATTACTGCCATTTGTCAAATCTATTTCTTACACCCTCTGGTATAAGATTCTTTACTGACTGTTTAAAACATTGAAAGTTGTTCTTGATTATTCTTTTTTTTTTCCTGTAAGAAGGCAAGAATTGATCACCAGATAGTCAAATATATAATCTCTCCTTACCTAGAAATAGGTAGCTCTGCTGATAACTGACCTCTGCTCAGTATAGTGTTTAGCATTTCCAATTTGCTTTATCCTAACTAGACTTTTATTTTGTTTTGGCACATTTTAATTCCACCAATTCAAGAAGAAGGGATCCCTGAAGTCTGGTTAGAATCCCTCCTCCTATGTCCTAGATCTATCGTGTGGTCAGATCTGGGAGCCCATCTGGATATTTTGGAGATCTCAACTGATTAATACCAATGAAGGGCTGAATTCTTATCCATCACAGAAGGATGACCTTTGGCTTGTCATTTTCAGTAGGCAGAAGAAGAATTCCCAAGACAGAAACAAAAGAAAGGGGGGGGGATATCTCACCTATTGATGATGATATTCATTTGAATTATGAGTTGTACTTACTTCCTTCAAAGCAATACTCTAGCACATAGCCATCTAAACCTGCTGCGCCAATCTGGTCTGGGGGCCGCCACTTCATTGTGACTGTGGTGTCAGTTACAGAGTCAACGGTCAGAAGAGTTGGAGGGCTGGTTACAGCTTTAAAGATAAAAAAGACAGAAAAATCAGGCACTATTAACTACAGAATTATGGCACAGGAACTGTGGTAAAATGAACTAGGATACAAATAAAAATGCACACAGAAGCCCCCACATCTTAATAAAATTCAGTGAAGACTTCTTGAGTATATACTGCGTATATGGCAAAGATTTGCCAGGCATGAAAAATATTTTAGAAATGCTACCACACTTGCCCTCCACTTGGGAGGTTGGTGTGGGATTCCGGGAGGCCCAAGGCATTTGAAAAAAGTCAAAGTTTGAGATCTAATGATCTAGTGTAAATGTCCCATAACTTCTTAATTTTCAAGTGTAAACTCTTCTTGAAAATTACATTTCTCTACCATAAGATGGAAGAGACATCTTATTTCTTTCTTTGCCTTTACTGAATTGACTTTTTTGATTCACAGATAACATTTAAAGTATGATTATAAAGCAAAGAGACTAGCTTCCAAGTGTGTGCTTGGTTGAATAGATCTCAATTTGTTTTAGCTATAGTGTCTATACTAAGGTGCTGGCTTACACTTTCAAAAGGTCAAACGAGGGGAGTCATGTGTCAACAGGCTCAACTGTTTCCAGAGAGGAGGGGCAACAGAGCCACCCACAGCTGCCTTTGGAATTCCAGTAATAAATTCCAGGGCCTACAATATGAAGGCGTTCAACTCTACGACATTGTTCGTAATTTCTGAGACAACTGTCCCTAACATTTCTAGTTTCTTGCTCTGGCACCACTCCAAGAAGCTTCTAGGCCTGGTTTAGTTAGAAGTCAGAAGACAGCAGTCACAACCTGGGGCAATGATTTTCATGACAAAGACATATCTCTCTTGACTCACCCAATGGAACAAAAGGCTTGGAGGGCATACTGGGCTTAGAGATGCCAACAGCATTGACCGCAAAGATGCGGACCTCGTAGGCCACACCTTCAATCATCTTCTTGGGCTCAAAAGTTGTTTCTTTGCAGAGATCGAAATTCAGCCTCATCCATCTGGAGCTTTGTTTCTTTTTCCTCTCAATGAAATACCCTGAAGGGGACACAAAATGGAAACAGGTTTTTCCTTGGCCTCTAAAATTAAACTTTGTCAGATACTAGAATTGTCAAAAATTTCTTAAATTCTCAGTACTCTAAGTGAAAAAGTCATACATGTATTTTCAACTCATCTTATTCCATCAGTTGTGTGAGAGAGATTATAAGGAATACAAATATTAACATCATGGGATATAGACAAAAATAAAAACACTAAAAAGTTAAAGCGGTGCTAGGAAGTGACGAGGAAAAAGTAGACCACAGATTATGTGGGCCATAGAAATTAGTACAGTGACTATGAGTCCCAACAATGTAAGTAAGAAGGGGCAAATAACCAGTTTTGTAAGTTTCATTATTAGCAAGTAGAAAAATGTTCTTGTCCCATGGGGGAAGTAAATTCTTCTAAGTATGTAACCCTTAATGAAACTGCTTCATAGACATAATTCTCTGGAACTGGGCATTTACTGACCAGAACAAAATTAGACTTACGGTTGTTTCAAAATTAGATACTGAATAGAAATGTCAAAAAAGAGGACAGGATATCAGATGATATTCATAGGAGCTATTTAAATCTCAAGTACTTACTTAACGGACATCCCCCAGTATATTTTAATTTGAGTGGATATTTAAAGATTTTCTTCTGAATTCGGTATTTTAAAATGTGTTTTGTGCTAATATGCATAAAGAGCACATCAACTCTACTGGCCACTCCACAGATGAACCAACATGCAGTTACCTAAGATTGGGGACCCTCCATCATAGACAGGAGGCTCCCAGGTCATGATGCACCAATCGTCCCCCACATCTGTCACATTTGGCGCCACTGGAGGATCAGGGATATCTGGAACATACAAACAAATAGCATAGAATAAAATAAAATTGACCAAAAGCACAAAGAAAAATGTTCATTGGAAAATATGTTTTGAGGTAATAATCACAGAAGCAATGCTATTTCTGATTATTTTTTTCATGTTTACTGAAATGCACTGGCTAAGTAGTTTAGGCATAAGGTCCTATTCCCTATGGAATCAGGGAAGGTGAGCCCAGTACAAATACACATGATGTCTCCAAATCCTTTGAGCTGGTGTCACATTATAGGACCGCATGAAATCCAAGACTTGTTGTTTGTCNATGTTTACTGAAATGCACTGGCTAAGTAGTTTAGGCATAAGGTCCTATTCCCTATGGAATCAGGGAAGGTGAGCCCAGTACAAATACACATGATGTCTCCAAATCCTTTGAGCTGGTGTCACATTATAGGACCGCATGAAATCCAAGACTTGTTGTTTGTCTTGAAAATGGTGACTAAGAAATTAAGTTATTGCCTAAATATTGGATGGGATTTTGTTTCTTAACTACAAAGTGAACTTCCAGCAGAACTAAATCAAGGACTAATTATTGTACATTTTATATCAGTTGGAAGATTCAAGATGTTGACTGGTAGAAATCCAAGTCAAAAATGGCAAGTTAGGGATTTCCTGGTGGTCTAGTGCTTAAGAATCCACTTAGCAATGCAGGAGATACAGGTTCGATTCCTGGTCAGGGAACAAAGATCCCACAGTCCTAGGAGAAACTAAGCCTGTGTGCCGCAACTACTGAGTCCACATGTCACAACTAGAGAGTCCATCCAGCCACAACGAGAGATCTTGTAAGACACAACGAAGATCTGGCATGCCGCAACAAAGACCCGACACAACCAAATGAATAATTTTTTTTTTTTTTTATGTCGAGTTACCATGTCTTCTATAGTTCAAAATGTAATAAAGTGACCTTAGCTTTGGATCAATTTGAAATATGTTTCTTGAGGGAAAACTAAAATGGAATGAAGAAATCATGAGATCTTGGTCTATCAGTAATCTACTAGACTCATTTCACTTGGTTTTGGGGTCTGGAAAAAAGTTATTTAGAAAGTCATCTAAGAACCACGGCAGGTCTTATTCCTCTATGTGGAGTCCTGCCCCAAGGCCACAGGTGCTAGGCCTTGCACTAAGGCCACAGAAGTGGAGCCCAGAAACAAGGTCACCTCTGGAACTGACTGAGCCCCTTTGTAAACATTGCCAAAAGCCACCCTGACCATTAATTATCAGCAGACTTCCTGATCCCAAATGAAGCAAAAGTGCCCACCCTGGTAAGTCACCCTATGGCGTCCTAACCAATCATCTAATGCCAACCGTCCAGCAGGAATTTGCTTTGTCTTAAGGCTATAAAAATTGGCTACTAACCCATAAAAAGAATTGACTCTCCCTGGTATGACAAGAGGTTAGCCCGCTGCATTTGCAGTGTCCTTGGTACCCCACTCTAGTACTCTTGCCTGGAAAATCCCATGGACAGAGGAGCCTGGTAGGCTGCAGTCCATGGGGTCTCTAGGAGTTGGACACGACTGAGTGACTTCACTCTCACTTTTCACTTTCATGCATTGGAGAAGGAAATGGCAACCCACTCCAGTGTTCTTGCCTGGAGAATCCCAGGGATGGGGGAGCCTGGTGGGCTGCCGTCTCTGGGGTCGCACAGAGTTGGACACGACTGAAGCGACTTAGCAGCAGCAGCATAATCTGCTCTTTGTTCTTAATAAACTCACTCCCTTCTGAAAAGCTCTGAAAATTCTTTTCAATCTGTGCTTGCACTGCCTCGGCACTTTACAATGAATGTGATGCCGGAAATTATTTAGCAACTGTGTGTCAGTGACTGTGGAAGACACTGAAAGGGAGTGTGACAGCAGAGAACTTGATCAGCACCCCCAAACCCTAACTTTAGCTATTCCTTCTTGCAACTAGTCCTCTAGGCAAGAAAAGAGATGAGAAGAGAGGGAAAAAAAGAAAAGAGGAGAAAGAAAAGAAAAAGAAAGACATATAAAGAAGTGGCAAAGACAGAGAAAGAAGGGCAGTGGTTTATAAAGCACAGCTATAGTGCGAGTTTCTTTGTCGGCTACCCAGAAAAGCTGAGACACCCAAGGGCCCAGAAAGTCTACCTAGGATCTAAGTACATCAGCTTGATCCTAGAAGTTTGTTGACTTGAGGACTTACCCACAACTTTAATCTTGATGCTTGCATGTGCTTCCCCGGCTTCATTTTTCAGATTTATGTGGTAAACACCAGAATCATCTTTTTCTGCTATGTCAATAACAAGAGTGGTGCTGTCAGGGTAATTTTCAGCTCTTATCCGGCCGCTGCCCTCCATAATAGCCTAGGGAGAAAGCAAATGCAATGTGGTGTGATCTGTGCAAACAATGAGGACACCTCCAGAGCGCCTGGGCACTTAAGCTAGAAATGCCTGAAATGCATGTTCCTAGTTTTACCCTTGACCAGCTCTAAGGACAAACATACTGTCATCCCATTTTACACACCAGAAACTTATGGCCCAAGGCTACATGGCTAAGAAGTGGTAGAACTGGGATTTGACTCCCAAGTTCACTATTAGTTAACTCCTTAAAAAGAGAAAGTTGGAGGACCAAGAATATAAGCACAAAACTGTCATTCTAGGAGAAGAGTTTCTTTGTACATTAAACTAGAAATATTTAAGCTCATACCAGAAACTAAATAATGATTTGTTCATTTCTGTAAATATTTTGAAAATTTTTAAATATTGAAAGGGGTTGAAGAAGGACACAGTGGCAATTTCCCAATTTGATTTTTCCCTTCCAGTGGTTCATGAAAGAATGAACATCTAATTCCTTAAGTAAAGACAGAGGGAAGCTGAGACTTCTATTATATTTTCTTTCTGTTCTCCTTCTTCCCTTTTCCCCTTCTTTTTTTCCTTCATTTCTCCCCTTCCTTCTTTCTCACACCAGAAATTTAAAGTGACATTACATTTTTCTGATTCCCAGGTCATATCTTCCATGCAACAATGGGCAGCCAATATACAAAGAGGAAAAATAGAGAAGGTCCAGGCAGTTTAGAACCTGGTAATTTGCCACTAACTATTGTTACTTCTACTCTTTAGGGCCTGGATTAGGACTTACAAATCTTCAATAACACAAGATTGTGACAACAGTAAGAATATTTGAAGTGGTTTTTGTGATTCTTATTTTATGATAAAACAAAATATCCTCATTTTAGCCAAATCCTTAAGACTGTAAAAGATGTTCTGCTCTTTTTTTTAATGTGAAAAGAAAAATGATTTACTTAGGGCAGTGTTACAGTATCCATTTCATATTTCCATATTTTATTTTGTTCATTGTGCTATAATTTACATAGAGTAAAATTCATAGCTTTTAGATATATAGTCCATGAATTTTGACAAATTTCTGTGATTCTGTAACCAGTACTATAATCAAGATACAGACTATTTCCATCACCTCCCATAATGTCCCCACACTCCTTGGGATTCAACCCACTAAACCCTGGTCTCTAGAAATCACTGGTCTGTTATTTGCCACTTTAGTTTCCTCTTTTCCAGAATGCCAAATAAATGGAGTCAAACATTTCAAGTGAAATTTTTTAGATTGATCTATTTTGCTGTATGTATTATGAGCACATTCCTTTTAATTACTGTGCAGTTTTCCATTGCATATTCCATGGGTAGTTGGTTTATGTATGTACAAACTATATCCTTATACAATTGAACTTTTGAGTTGTTTCCAGGTTTAGACAATTTTAAATAAATCTGCTATAAACATTCCTGAACAGGTTTTTATGTGGACATGTGTCTCATTTCTTTGGGAAAAATACCTAGGAATAGCTTTTAGTTGTATGAAAGTATATGCTTAACTTTATATTAAAAAACTATCAAACTCTTTTCCAAACTGAATGTACCATTTTGCATTCTGACCAGCAATGAATGAGACTTTCATTGTTCCATATCCTTGCCATTATTTGGTATTGTCAGATTTTCTTTAACGGTTTTTTAAAATGGTAGTTTCTTTCATTCGGCATAATTATTTTGAGACTCATCCAAGTTATTGTACTATATCACTAATCCATTCCTTTTTATTACTGAGTATTATTCCCTTGTATGAATTTTATTTATCCATTCACTCATTAACGGAACCTGTATTTTTCTCAGCTTTTGAATATTACAAATAAGGCTACCATGACTATTTGTACTAGCAGGTTTTGTGTGTGTGTGTGTGTGTGGCTTATATTGGATTTTTATGGAAAATCCTGAATGAAATTTTTGGCCAAACCAATACATCAATGATTATGTCAACTGTAAATAAAGACAGTTCTCCTTGTTCCTTTCCAAAATGCGTGTCTTTTACTTCTCTTTCTTGTTTGATTGCCCTGGCTGTAACTTTCAGTGCAATGTTGAACAGAAGTGGTAAGAGTGAACATCCTTCTCTTCTTTCTGATCTTAGAGGAAAAGCATTCTATCTTTCACCATTATGTAGGATGATAGGATTGTTGTAGGATTTTCAAGGATGTCTTTCATCATGTTGAGGAAGTCCCTTTCATGTTCTGCTTTGCCTTTTAAACTAGAAATGAGAAATTAATTTTGTCAAATGTTTTTCTGTGTCTATTGAGATGATCACATTCTTTCCCTGGTTTGTTAATATGGTGAATTACATTTATTTTTAAATGCTAAATCCACTTTTGCATTCCTGGGATAAGCCACCTGTGGATATAACATATTGTTCCTTTTATGTACTTTCAGATTTGCTTTGCTAAATTCTGTTTAGAACTATTTTTGTCCTATGTTCAGGAGTGATACTGATTTGTAGTTTACTCTTTCCATAATGTCTTTTTCTGGTTTTGCTGTAAGAATATACTAGCCTTCAAGAATGTGTTGGGAAATATTCCTATGTTCTTTTCTTCAATTTTTTCTAGAAGTTTATATTAAATTTATATTATTTCTTTATTAAACACTTGGTGGAACTATCCAATAAAGCCATCTCCATGTGAAATTTTCTTTGTGAAAAATTTTAAACTACAAATTCCATTTCTTTAATAGATATGGATGTTTTAATAGGGATGTTTCTTTAATAGGGATGTTTAGTACTGGTATTCACAAATTCTGATATGTAGTATGTTCATAAATATTTTCTGGAATAAGAAATGGCAACCCGCTCCAGTATTCTTGCCTGGAAAATTCCATGGACAGAGGAGCCTGGCAAACAGTTAGAAGCAACTGACAAGACCATCCCCATGGAAAAGAAATGCAAAAAAGTAAAATGGCTGTCTGGGAAGCCTTACAAATAGCTATGAAAAGAAGGGAAGTGAAAAACCAAGGAGAAAAGGAAAGATATAAGCATCTGAATGCAGAGTTCGAAAGAATAGCAAGAAAAGATAAGAAAGCCTTCTTCAGTGATCAATGCAAAGAAGTAGAGGAAAACAATAGAATGGGAAAGACTAGAGATCTCTTTGAGAAAATTAGAGATACCAAGGGAACATTTCATGCAAAGATGGGCTCGATAAAGGACAGAAATGGTATGGACCTAACAGAAAGCAGAAGATATTAAGAAGTGGCAAGAATACACACAAGAACTGTACAAAAAGGATCTTCACGACCTGGATAATCACAATGGTGTGATCACTCATCTAGAGCCAGACATCCTGGAATGTGAAGTCAAGTGGGCCTTAGGAAGCATCACTACGAACAAAGCTAGTGGAGGTGATGGCATTCCAGTAGAGCTATTTCAAAACCTGAAAGATGATGCTGTGAAAGTGCTGCACTCAATATGCCAGCAAATTTGGAAAACTCTGCAGTGGCCACAGGACTGGAAAAGGTCAGTTTTCATTCCAATCCCAAAGAAAGGCAATGCCAAAGAATGCTCAAACTACCACACAATTGCACTCATCTCACATGTTAGTAAAGTAATGCTCAAATTTCTCAAAACCAGGCTTCAGCAATACGTGAACCATGAAATTCCTGATGTTCAAGCTGGTTTTAGGAAAGGCAGAGGAACCAGAGATCACATTGCCAACATCTTCTGGATCATGGAAAAAGCAAGAGAGTTCCAGAAAAACATCTATTTCTGCTTTATGGACTATGCCAAAGCCTTTCACTGTGTGAATCACAATAAACTGTGGAAGATTCTGAAAGAGATGGGAATACCATACCACCTGACCTGCTTCTTGGGAAATCTGTATGCAGGTCAGGAAGCAACAGTTAGAACCGGACATGAAACAGCGGACCATTTCAAGTAGGAAAAGGAGTACCTCAAGGCTGTATATTGTCAACCTGCTTATTTAACTGATATCCAGAGTATGTCATGAGAAACNGAAAATTCTGAAAGAGATGGGGATACCAGACCACCTGACCTGCCTCTTGAGAAATCTATATGCAGGTCAGGAAGCAACAGTTATAACCGGACATGAAACAGCGGACCATTTCAAGTAGGAAAAGGAGTACCTCAAGGCTGTATATTGTCAACCTGCTTATTTAACTGATATCCAGAGTATGTCATGAGAAACACTGGGCTGGAAGAAACACAAGCTGAAATCAAGATTGCTGGGAGAAATATCAATAACTTCAGATATGCAGATGATACCACCCTTATGGTAGAAAGTGAAGAGGAACTAAAAAGCCTCTTGATGAAAGTGGAAGAGGAGAGTTTACAAGTTGGCCTAAAACTCAACATTCAGAAAATGAAGATCATGGCATCCGGTTCCATCACCTCATGGGAAAAATGGGGAAACAGTGGAAACAGTGTCAGACTTTATTTTTCTGGGCTCCAAAATCACTGCAGATGGTGACTGCAGTCATGAAATTAAAAGATGCTTACTCCTTGAAAGAAAAGTAATGAGCAACCTAGATAGCATATTCAAAAGCTGAGATATTACTTTGCCGACTAAGGTCCGTCTAGTCAAAGCTATGGTTTTTCCTGTGGTCATGTACGGATTTGAGAGTTGGACTGTGAAGAGTGAGGGCGGAAGAATTGATGCTTTTGAACTGTGGTGTTGGAGAAGTCTCTTGAGAGTCCCTTGGATTGCAAAGAGTTTCAGCCAGTCCATTCTGAAGGAGATCAGCCTTGGGTGTTCTTTGGAAGGAAAGATGCTAAAGCTGAAACTCCAGTATTTTGGCCACATTGTGCGGAGTTGACTCATTGGAAAAGACTCTGATGCTGGGAGGTATTGGGGGCAGGAGCAGAAGGGGACTTTAGAGGATGAGATGGCTGTATGGCATCACTGACTCGATGGTCATGAGTCTGAGTGAACTCTAGGAACTGGTGATGGACAGGGAGGACTGGCGTGCTGTGATTCATGGGGTTGTAAAGAGTTAGACACAACTGAATGACTGAAAATGTTGTCTCAGTCAATATCAAGGTGAGTTGTGGAAAATATCTCAGCACAATATTTTCTATTTTCACCTTTTATATAAGAAATATCAATGAACCATGAGAAGTCGGCATTACCCAAATAGCTTTCTGGCAGAGTATCACAAGGAGTTAGGAGATGATCCCTCAACATGCAACTTGAAGGACCTTGTTGGTAATTGAGGGGAGACTAGCAGGATTAAAGTTATTACAATGTAAAAGAGTTACGATAAGCAACTAACAAAAAGTCTTCATAGTTGAGGTAACTGACAGAACTGTTGAATGTTATGAGAGTTCAGGAGGGCCTCTACTGCAGTACTAAAATAGTTAAATAGTGTACCACAATGATTTCTCAGAGTCTTAGCCCAGAAGGCCATGATATTGGCTCCGAAGCAAAGTGAATACCCTTGTGCCATGGAGTCTGGGTTCTAGCTATAATAATCTATGGATCAATGGTGGACCTTGTATTTTGGAGTGAGTATACCAAGGGAATATACAAAAAGAAAAAAAAATAAAGATAATCTGACAGTTAGGATGCCCAAGGGCAGGCAAGTTTATGAAACTCTCTTTTAAAACCTTAAATGTTATGTTGTCCTGTTCTTCTCAAAGGTTTGTATTAGGTTGTTATTCTTCAGATGTTTGGTCATAAGATAAAAAGTTGAAATCTAATTTCCCAGTAACTAAGTAGCTCAAGTAAACCTGGCAATTGACACTATTTTGGAATTTTGGATAACTTAGGATAGTAATAAGCCTATGTGGGTCTAGATGAAATTCTTGTTCTAAAATCACATGCCTTAAATATCATGCTTTGTTTTGGACAAATTACTAATTTTTCTTGTTGGCCTTATGTCTCTTTAAGTTTAAAAGCTTTAGAAAGTAGATGCTATCTTCCCGTAAGGTGATTTGAGAAGGAGATCAAAGAAACATATCACCTACATATTTTAGCAAGGTGGGAGCCCTTATGAAACTTTATATCATCCAGGTCAACCTTCAGGATTTATAAGAAATAATGACTTTCAGCATAATCCTGAGGCATTACTGCCCAGGCAAATATTTTTCCTCCCTAAATGAAGTCAAAAAGGTATGGCTAGCTTCATCAACTGGAATACTAATGAATGCACTGCATAAATTAATTACAGTAAAAAAATTTGTTTGTGGTTGGAATGATTGTTAGTAGTAAATGAAGATTAAGAACAACAGTGTGTCAAGGGATAACAATATCATTTTTTGTTTAGAGATCCTGGACAAACCACCTTCTTCAGTTTTTAGATTTTCTCACTAGTAAATTAAGTCTATTACAGGGACTAGTAAAAGGAATAATGAGACCTTGAGCCTTGTAATCTATTATGGGTTTTTTGCCTTGAAAGACTTAACCTGTTATACAGAGTGAAGTAAGTCAGAAAGAGAAAAACAAATGTCATATATCAATACATATATGTGGAATATAGAAAAATGGTACTGATGAGCATATTTTCAGGGCAAGACTAGGGACACAGAAATAAAGAAGGTGGGAGGGGGGTTCAGGATGGAGAACACATGTACAGCTATGGCTGATTCATGTCAATGTATGGCAAAACCAACTACAATGTTGTAAAATAATTAGCTTCTAATTAAAATAAATAAAATTTTAAAAAGAGAGTAGTGGACATGGTGGGGGAAAGACAGAGTGGGAATAATTGAAAGAATAGCACTGAAACATATACATTGCCATCTGTAAAACCCATAGCTAGTGAGAAGTTGCTGTAAAACACAAGGAGCTCAACCTGGTACTCTGTGACAGCCTAGAATGGTGGGATCGGGGAAATAGGAGGGAAGTTCAAGAGGGAGGGGATATATATATATATACTTCTCATTCATGCTGTTATATGGCAGAGATCAGCACAATACTGTAAAGCAATTTTCTTTCAACTTAATTAAAAAAAAAGGCTCTTTACTCATAGCTTATTGATGAATTTTGAAAAGAGGTTTTTACTCATCTATTTGAATCTTGATGGGAGGTGTGTTATAAATTGTGCCAAAATTATTTGGAGATTTTGTCCATGAATATGGTAGTTGATTCAATAGGGATAAAAGATCATGGTTTCCAGAATCTACTTTAGTACTACCAGAAAAAATAAAAAAAGTCAAAGTTTCGTTTAATTTACCTGTTTGGCTGCTTTGATGACTGCTGTCAGATTCTAGAATTATTTATCCCTTTTGGGAGAAATTCCAACATGATGATTCTCTAACAAGTCTCAGACTAATAAATGAATGGGATTAGAGGAACTAAGGAGTCAATTATGTGTATCTCTCAAAGGACCTAAACAAAACAGAATAGGTCCAGAGAGAAGAATCCATTCGGGTTCCTTAGAGAATCTCACAATTTCAACTATTGTAGTATTCAGAGGCTGCTGCTGCTGCTGCTAAGTCGCTTCAGTCATGTCCGATTCTGTGTGACTCCACAGACAGCAGCCCACCAGGCTCCCCCGTCCCTGGGATTCTCCAGGCAAGAACACTGGAGTGGGTTGCCATTTGTTTCTCCAATGCATGAAAGTTAAAGGGGTCGCTCAGTCATGTCCAACTCTTTGCGACCCCATGGACTGCAGCCTCCCAGGCTCCCCATCCGTGGGATATTCCAAGCTAGAGTATTGGAGTGGGGTGCCATCACCTTCTCTGAGTATTCAGAGGCAGGGGCTGTTTAATAGCTGAGAGCTTGTGTACTAAGAGTATAGCCCCAGTGTCAATTTGGACTGGACAAAGATTCATCCACATTATGGAGGGATGTTTCTACAAACCAATTAAAAGGAAAGATTTAGAAAAAAACCATATTGTTATTTGGAGCCCTATTACTGAGAATTGAGGGGATGTTGGAAAGACTGGTTAGAGAGCTGAAGGCACCTGAAACACTTTAGTTTGTACCAGTATTTTTTCTCAATGTCCTGGCTCTTTGCAATAATAGCAGAATCTAAGGGGCTTTTGATTTCATTTGGGGGGTCTTCATTTGTAGAAGTTGAAAAATAAGAATTTCAGTGGTCTTTCTTTTAGGTGCCTCATTTGAATGGGAGAGAACTTTTGTCAGATTGACTAAATCTGGTGTGAAGATAGTTTTCCATTCCATTCTGGTTCTTTTTTACTAGAATGGAAAGGTCTTAGTTCTGCCCGTTAATAAACAAAAGTTAAAGGCTACCCAGGTAAAATCAATATCTGAAAGAAGACCAGAACTTTCTTTAAAAATAATCTGAAGTAAAAAAAAAAAATAATAATAATAATCTGAAGTCTATTTTAATAGTCATGAAAAAAATTCACTAGATTTTTGTGTGTAAGCCTGAATTTTGTTTCAAACTACAGGCTTTGGAAAAACCCTAGGGATTCCTCGCTTAATGACTACTCAAGTCTAATCGTATTACAAGTTAGCCACTTAGTTTTTTTGTAATTCAAGAGACCTTTAATGTTTTTCCTAATCAGCAGTTTTCATCCAATGCTGGGTCTGGCCTTCACTGACAAATGTGTGAACTAGCTAATATGTCAGAAAAAACAAGTTGATAAGTCTGAATCATTATATTAAATTCCCGAACAAGTGTTTGGTTACTTTAGGAAAATTTTGACTATGGATTGTAGTTCCATTTTTGTTTAGGGAATATAAGAAATTAGGGGAACATGTGTACACCCGTGGCGGATTCATGTTGATATATGGCAAAAGCAATATATATTTTAAGGTAATTAGCCTCCAATTAAAATAAATAAATTTAAATTAAAAAAGAATAATAACAAAAAAAGAAATTAAGTGTTCAGCCTCTGAATTCTCAGAAGGCTTAATTTTAAAGAGACAAGTTCTTATAGGTTCAGAGGAAATGGGGCCAAGGAGAGTTTCAGGGGAAAAATGCAAGTTGAGCTAGAGAATTAGAATGTGGGAACTGTGGTTATAGCAGAGGTACAGGTGGTAAATAAGGGAAAGAAGAAGATGGTACTGTAGGTGAAGGCAAATCACAGAGAGCTGAGGGAAAGAGACAAAATAGCCCCAGAGTCAGACCCTGAGCCAAAGAAGATAAGAAGAGCATGTGTTCTTGGAAGCCATTTTGTCTTTCTTCATTTGTTTGTTAGCTTCAGTTAATCTTAAAATCTTGTGTTGCAGAGAGACGATTTAGTCTCCTGGTAACATTTGAAAGCCTCAAAACTCCCAATTGAAACAGGTATTCCATTGAATTTTAGAAAATTTAGAGCTATAGTTATTCAATTAATTTTTAAGAAAAAAATGTTTGGATACTGTAAAATTTACCCAAAATGGTTATTGATATTCTGAAGTGTCTTAGGTCAGATTTGGCCATTTAGTAAGAAATTCACTTAAGGAAGGATCACTATTTTTAAACAGAAAATCAACTGGGGCTCCTTTAAGGGAACACCCTCAAAATATTTAAATAACTAGGATACCATGTCTCAGTAGTTTTTCTCTAAAATAAGAGAATAATTTTCAAGTAGCCTGAATAACTCAAACAGCTCCAATACCTCAAATAGCACAAACAACCTAAATAGCCTACAGTCCTAATACCAGTTTGAATGGAACTGGTCCTGGAGAAGACAAGTTGAAGGCCTTTCAGAACAGTTGCTATACAACAGTCTCTATTCTAAACGAATGGGCTAAAACCTGAACAAGCACTGTTCCAGTTATCCAGCCCCCATTACTGAAAGAATGGGCTGAAGACTAGACAGTTTCAGCTGGGAAAGTCTTATTAAAAATATCAGGTCAAAGTAAGAAACAAGTACCCACATACTGAATAAGGCCTTAAGTAGAAAAAACAAATTCTTTTTTAAAATATCCTGAATAAACTTGGAGAGCTTTAAAATGAAAGAGGACAAATGCCAGATTAAGGGGTAAAACTTACCCTTAAATTTCAGGATCAGTGACAAAAACAGTGAGCAACAATGGGCTTAGTGGGTACCACACCTTTTTACTCACCAACCTTGGAGTCATCAATGCTTTTCTCTGGACCCCTGTATGGGCCAACAAAATAGTGGCCTGAAACAAGTAGAATGCCAAGTATCTCTCTAGCAAAAATGGGCTTATCTAAGATCTACAATGCACTGATATTTCGGTTCTGGAACCATAGCTAGCTATATGCAAATCCTCATGAAACAGGGAGAAGAGAACTCTATTATAAATGGGAAAAGGAATTTGGAGTTTTAATCAAAGAAGAATCCATGGCTTTTCACTGGTGGAATTGTGAGCCTTTCTTCTTCCTACTGGGCTCTGTTATTATTGTAGGGAATGATTGCCCCCAGTTCGGGTCTTTGGACTCTACAGTTGAAGTTTCTGTTTATTAATTTTTGCAATTCTTTTCTCCTTCTCCTTCTCTATCCTTCTCTTTTTATCTTTCTTGGTTTATTAATTTCTTTCTTTCTAGTTCATTTTGTTTAAAACATATTTCTTATCTTGAAATCAAGGTGGTACGTGATTTTTTTTTACTTGACTATACTCAAAATATATTCAGAAGTTTAGATAATTCTGACTTTCTCAATTGTGTGCAAACCAGATATATATATATATATATTTCTTTTTTTATACATGCATGGCAAGACATCAATAAAAGAGCTGATGGTACTTCTTCCCTTTTAGTATCTAACCTCAAGTTGAAACATCAGTTCAAAGAGAAAAGTGATCAAAATATGTTTTTAGTTTAAGGAAAACACATTCCCAAACAATTGAATTTTTTCCTAATGATGATTTATTTACTTTAAAATATTATTTAAGGTCATTTGAAGGTTTATCACCTTAGAGAAGTATGTAATCTCCACTTAAGATCAAATCATCCCATTTAGACTCAATAAATATAAGAGTTGGTGGTGAGGATAATTAGGAGTTTATAATCCTTTCTCTGGCCAGAAATGAAGTTTTCAGAGGAAGCCCTTTTTAAATAGTTTACTAAGTGTAACACAAAAGCATTGACATTCTTTCTCTCTATTCTTTTAATCCCACATAGTTCAGATATCAACATGACATTTACAACTCCCACAATGGTTTCTTTAAAAAAAAAAAACTAATTCATTTATTTTAATTGGAGGTTAATTACTTTACCATATTGTGGTGGTTTGGCCATACATTGACATGAATCAGCCATGGGTGTACATGTGTTCCCCTGTCCTGAACTCCCCACCTCCTCCCTCCCCGTCCCATCCCAGTGGTTTGTCCCAGTGCATGGGTTCTGAGTGCCATATTTCATGCATCAAACGTGGACTAGTCATCTATGTCACATAGTAATATACATGTTTTAATGTTATTCTCTCAAATGATCCCACCCTCACCTTCTCGCACAGAGTCCAGAAACCTGTTCTTTACATCTGTGTCTCTTTTGCTGTCTTGCAAATAGGGTCATTGTTACCATGTTATAAATTCCATATATATGTGTTAATATACTGTATTGATGTTTTTTCTTTCTGACTTACTTCACTCTGTATGGCAGGCTCCAGTTTTATCCACCTCATTAAATGTTTTCTTTTTAATAACTGAGTAATATTCCATTGTGTATATGTACCACAACTTTCTTATCTATTCATCTGCTGATAGACATCTAGGAACAAATTTACTTAAAGAAACAAAGGATCTACATATAGAAAATTATAAAACACTAATAAAGAAATCAAAGATGAGGCAAATAGATAGATAAAAATACCATGTTCATGAATAGGAAGACTCAATATGGTGAAAATGATTGTGCTACACAAAGCAATCTATAGATTCAATACGATCTCTATCAAGCTACCAATGATATTTTTTATAGAAATATAACAAATAATTTTACAATTTATATGGAAATACAAAAAGCTCTAATAGCCAAAGCAATTTTGAGAAAGAAGAATGGAACTGGAAGAATCAACCTGCTTGACTTCAGACTATACTAAAAAACTACAGTCATCAAGACATTATGGTACTGGCAAAAAGACAGAATTATAGATCAATGGAACAAAATAGAAAGCCCAGAGATGAATCCATGCAAGTAGGGATACCTTATCTTTGACAAAGGAGGCAAAAATATACATTGGAGCAAAGACAATCTCTTTAACAAGTGGTGCTGGGAAAACTGGTCAGCCATGTGTAAAATAATGAAACTAGAACACTTTCGAACACCATAAACAAAAATAAATTCAAAGTGAATTAAAGACTTAAATGTAAGACCAGAAACTATAAAACTCCTAGAGGAAAACATAGGGAGAACACTCTCTGACATGAATCACAGCAAGATTCTCTATGACCCACCTCCCAGAGTAATGTAAATAAAAGCAAAAATAAACAAATGGGACCTAATTAAACTTAAAAGCTTTTCCCACAATGGTTTCTAATATTTGATCTATTTAATTTTTATTTTCTGTGTAGTCTAAATGAAGAAGTATGAGCATGTGAAAGAACATTGAACTTACAGGGACCTTGTTTCACAGCCTCAAGGGATTTATAAAGCTGAGATATATCTGAAGGCTTACGTCGTTTTCTTCTAACTTTACTGTGTAGACTTAGGATTACTTCCCTGAGCTTCAATTACCTCTACCACAGTTCCAGCATCATTACACAATCACATAATAACTTTTAAGAGAAGAGAACTCTTTAACATAATTGATTATATAATTATAGCTTCTGGAATAACACTTCATACTCAGTTATCCATTAGTAAGTATTTTGTCTTTAGAAATACTTCTACTTTCCTTAAAAAATTGTTGTAAGGATTACTTGAGACACCATATGTAAAAGTGTTTTGAATATTAAGAATTATACAGTTGATATTTTAACTCATAATTAACAAAATCTAATATTAGCGTGGCTTTTAAAATACTTTCATATACATTTTCTCCATTGATTTTGACAACAACTTTATGAGGTGAATGCTCTTATTTTTATTTTGCTTTATTTTGTTTTCAGTTCAGTTTAGTTCAATCACTCAGTCATGTCTGACTCTTTGTGACCCCATGGACTGCAGTGCTACAGGCTTCCCTGTCCATCATCAACTCTCAGAGTTTACTCAAACTCATGTCTGTTGAGTCAGTGATGCCATCCAACCATCTCATCCTCTGTTGTCCCCTTCTCCTGCCTTCAATCTCTCCCAGCATCATGGTCTTTTCAAATGAATCAATTCTTTGCATCAGGTGGCCAAAGTATTGAAGTTTCAGCTTCAACATCAGTCCTTCCAATGAACATTCAGGAATGATTTCCTTTAGGATGGACTGGTAGGATTTCCTTGCAGTCCAAGGGACTCTCAAGAGTCTTCTACATTACAGTTCAAAAGCATCAGTTCTTCGGTGCTCAGCTTTCTTTACAGTCCAACACTCACATCCATACATGACTACTGGAAAAACCATAGCCTTGATTCGGAGAAGATGGTGGAGGAATAGGACGGGGAGACCACTTTCTCCCCAGCAAATTCACCCAAAGAACATTTCAACGTGGAGGAAAATCTACAAAACAACTTCTGAATGCTGGCAGAGGTCGTCAGGCATCCAGAATAGCAGAACATTGTCTTCAAAAACAGGTAGGAAGAATACAAAAGACGGAGAAACAGACAAAGGAGCTAGGGAGGGAGCTCTGTCCCGGGAAGGGAGTCCTGTCCCGGGAAGAGAGTTTTAAGAAAGAGAGGCATTTCCAAACACCAGGAAAAGCTCTCACTGCCAAATTTGTGGCGAGCCTTGAAATCACAGAGGGCAACATAAGAGGGAAGAAAAATATTTAAAACTAACAGATTACGAGCCCAATGGTAACTCCCCCAGTGGAAAAGACAAGGCAGATGCCTGCATTGCCATTAGCAGGTGTGGGCTGGGCAGGGAGGTGCGTGAGACACGGGCTGCAGGGCAAAACAANACACCAGGAAAAGCTCTCACTGCCAAATTTGTGGCGAGCCTTGAAATCACAGAGGGCAACATAAGAGGGAAGAAAAATATTTAAAACTAACAGATTACGAGCCCAATGGTAACTCCCCCAGTGGAAAAGACAAGGCAGATGCCTGCATTGCCATTAGCAGGTGTGGGCTGGGCAGGGAGGTGCGTGAGACACGGGCTGCAGGGCAAAACAATCGGGCCTGAATGCCCCGCGCTTAACCTGAGCGAACTAACTTGGGCTAGCACACCAGACCGCAGGACAGTTACCACGTGAAAAGCTCTAACATAAGANCGTCTTTGAAAGCAATTATTCTTCCCCGTTTCCCCACAAGTCGGAGAGATTCACAAAGCAGCCACGATTCTTTCTTTGGTTATTTACACTGATGAGCTCTTCATCAGCCTTTACCCTCTTTTTACTATGAGTTAGTCCTCCCCAGGTGGTGGTGGTTTAGTCGCTAAGTCGTGTCCGACTCTTCTAATATACTGGAGAATCGTCAGGGTTTTGTCCGAAAATTGTAGCGTTGAAAGACCCGCCGAAGTTTGCACGCTCTGGCAGAACTGGGTATCCCCGCTTCGGTGTGTACCTGTGTGCGTCGTTCCCTCAGGGTATAGACGTTTCTGAAATTTTTAAATTTTGCCCTGCTGGTTTCGTACTGCACAGAATCGATTCTCCGATACACTATCACACGCCGGGCAGCCGCTCGGCTCTTCAGGTAGGGGGAGTTTGTTCAGCGGGCAGCTGCTTCTTATCTTCTGAGACCGTCCTACCGGCTGTAGGGCCAGGCTGTCCTTTGGCAAATTATTTGTCTTTGGGTCACACAGTAGTTTTTGTAGCAGGTATGCCGCCTCTTTGATTCGTGTATCACTTTACAGTTTGAAATTTTCAGCTTTTAAAACCTTATGTACATAAAGTCATAAATATTGATGTAACCCTGAGTCAATGTAGTAGTCCTGGGAGGCTTGTTTTCCATAAGAACATTCTCTTAACATCCATAGATCAACTACTCTCTGTGCCCCCACCCCGCCTCGTCCCTCAATTCCTAAGCATTTTTCTTTAGGTTAACACAGAGCACCATATTTTTTTTTTTTGGTCCCAGAGCACCATATTTTTGAAGTGCAGGCAAGAAAGAAAGAAAAAAAATCTTTAGGATATGCTTGGCTGGCCAATAGTAGCTTCAAAGTCAGCTGTTCTAATACTTCATTTCAACAAGGGAGAAAATCATTGCCTGTTTTAGAAAATAAATTCTGGATTTGGTGTATTTATCCTTTTTTGATTTACTATAGTTATAACAACAGAGGGTTTTAAGCCCTCTTAGTTACTAGAACTAATTAACACTATCTGGGTATGGACATCAGATGAAGCATTGGTTAAGTCAGTGTGTTATCCCTGCTGTGCTTCGTTTTTTTGTTGTATTCCCTGTTTTATGAAATCTGCTCCCCATTGCATTTTTAGAGCAGTGGTGTTTTGACAGTCAGAGTTTAAATATATCTTGTAGTCAACTGTTTTATTCAGGATCCTGTTGCCTGATATTTATTTTATAATGAATATTAGGAGATCTTTAAAAAAATGTTAGTATCAAGACTATTTTGGCCCTGTCAAGTTTGCATCTTGTAAATAATCGAAATTATGTCAGACATAAATTTGCATTACCCCAGGCCGAATAGGTATACAAAATGAATGTATACAGAAATGAAGGTCACAGCTCTTGTCATCTAGGAACTTACTATGCCATATACAAGACAGGTAAATAAAGTAAAAATTATAATACTCTGTGATGAGTGTGAATAGAGATTTGCCTAGCATTGTAGGTGAGCAGAGTAGGAGATGGCTAACTCAGCATGGATGTATGTAAAGTTGGGGGCACATAGTCAAGCTTTAAAGTGTGGTATAATTTTGCCAAGTGCATGAGCTGAGTGAATACCTTTCCAGGAAAATAGAGTAAGTGAGAAAACAAGGAGGCAGCAGCAAACCTAGCAGTTTAGAGAAGTCATTGTCGGTGACAAGTCCAAAGTTAGTAACATTGGTCTTGACTTGAAAGCCGGGGTTAGATGGGAAAACGGTGGAAGATGAGAACAGTGAGGGTGGTAGAGGCCCAACCCAGGATGTTGTATCCTTGGCTAAGGGGGTTGCACTGAAAATGATGAATAAGAAACCACTTAATGGATTTGTGTTTTGGATCCTCATTCGGGTAGAGTGAGGTAGAACCTGATAGATCCTGTCACCTCAGGAAAGAAGGGAGGAAGAATCAAGAATCCTGAGGGTTTGACTTGGTTCCATTGATTGGAAATGAGTTGCACAGAGAGGGAAGATGATGCATTCTACTTTGGACTTTTTGAATTTGAGGAAGCTGTGGGACATTCAGATGAACATGTAGATAGGTGTTTGAATGTAGGATGTGGAGCTTGTAAAGGAAATCAGGAATAGAAGGAAGATGGGGGGTGAAATTGAAGGAGCTGTGTTGACGGGAATATTGAAATGACTCAGATTGAAAAAGACTTTAGCATAATAAAAAGTAGCAGTTGGAGAACAGACAAATAAAAAGCAGACAGGTGGAAGAACAGTGTGAAAAAGAATTAGTATTAGTTAGAAAGGTAGGAGGAACTTCAAGGATGCCAAGGGTAGAGAAGTTTTCAAATAGAGGAGGAATGGGTCCACAATTTTGAAGGCTTTAAAGAGATGTCAAGTAAGAAGATGACTCCAGGACCAGTGAATTTGTCAGGAGTTCATAGGTGACTTTAACAAGTACAGTTTTAGCTGAGTAGTGGTTCAGAAACTAGTCTCCAGAAGACAGAGAAAGAATGTTGTTTGGTCCGACTCTGTGACCCATGGATTGTAGCATGCCAGGGTTCCCTGTCCTACACTATCTCTTAGAGTTTGCTCAAACTCATGTCTTTTGAGTCCATCCAGCCATCTCATCCTCTGTTGCCTCCTTCTCCGGCCCCCAGTCTTTCCCAGCATCAGGGTCTTTTCCAAAGAGTTGGCTTTTTGCATCAGAAATGGATGATGAAAAAGTTGACATGCTTGCCTGGGGCATTTTAAGAAAACTAAGGAAGGAAGAGAGAATGGCAGCCCTAGAGCAGTGGCTCNAGCCATCTCATCCTCTGTTGCCTCCTTCTCCGGCCCCCAGTCTTTCCCAGCATCAGGGTCTTTTCCAATGAGTTGGCTTTTTGCATCAGAAATGGATGATGAAAAAGTTGACATGCTTGCCTGGGGCATTTTAAGAAAACTAAGGAAGGAAGAGAGAATGGCAGCCCTAGAGCAGTGGCTCTCAATCTTATCCACACATTTTCAAATCATCTGAGGGAGTTTTTGAGTCCTGATTTCAAGGGGGAACCCCTATACCAATTTGAGGAGTGGAACAGGACCCAGACTTCAGTATTTATTTCAATAGCTTTATGGAAGTATAATTGCCCTGTAATAAACTACACATATTTAAAGTGTGCAGTTGAATGTTTAACATGTTTATAGTCATTAAACCATCACCCACAATCAAAATAATGAATATATCCATCACCTCCAAAAGTCTCCTAGTGCCCCTTTGTAATCTCTCTCTCAATCCTTGAAACTACTATTCTACCTTTTATTATGTAGATTAGTTGCATAGATATTTCACAGTTCCTTAGGAAATTCCATAGGCACAGTTGAAACTGCTGCAGAGGGATATGAGTTGAAGGGCTATTTGGATTTTTTTTTTATATGCATAATGAAAGTGAGAAGTAAGAGATTAGGAAAAATGAGATAGCTATTGGAACTAAGTCCTTGAGGAAATAGTAGATGGAATTCAGAGCTTTGACCAGTAAAGAAAGGAAGACAACATCTTTAACAAAGAATATAAGATAGTGTATTTTTTTGTTATCTGCATCAAGGTTGTCATCATGTAGTATCAAGATTGGTTCTCAGAAGTGCTCAGAAATAATTAGCATCTTAGTGTTATGAAAATGAATGCCCCGTAGAAAAACCCCTTAAATCTAGCCCCTGGCACTACTATGTAATGCTTTGTCAGTTTTTGGAGGGAAGCAGATGGAATTAACAGTTTGACTATTGCTTACTGTTGAGGGCCAAGTACTGCTAGAATCTTTTTGACCCCCTTGGAGTTAAGCTGCATGTCTGTACTGGGAAAAGAGAACATTAACACTTACAAATCTCCTGTTTAAAGCATCTTTGTTCAGAAGAAATCCTGCTTACTTGCCCTTTGGATATATGTTTTTTAAACACGTTGGAGGAAAAAAAATCATTCTTCTCTCTACCAAGGGAGACAGAGAAGAGTTGTGATTGGAAGTTATCAAAGGCCCACACTTTGTATCCCAAGAAAGGTAGTATCTATATTCCATACTGTCCCTTTCACCTTTTTTTAAAAATTTCAGGCTCAAGTTTTAGATATAGGTGAAAGCTGAGCCCTGCTGGTTCTGAGGTCCAGGGTTTGTTCATCACTTGATTCTTACTACCTTTGGCAGGAGCTGAAAGCAAATAGTTAATATCTAAATATTATTTGACATTGCACTTGATCATAGTAAAGATGGGAGTGAAAACTTTTGTCTGGTTGTTTCCTAGAGTTCTGAGAATTTCTTTCATTGTATTGTTCAGTTACTAACTTGTGTTTGACTCTTTGTGACTCCATGGACTGCAGCATGCCAGGCTTCCTTGTCCTTCACTGTCTCCTGGAGTTTGCTCAAATTCATGTACATTGAGTTGGTGATGCTATCTAACCGTTTTACCCTCTGCCGCCCCCTTCTGCTTTTGCCTAGAAAATCTTTCATTATGATTAAAGTGTAAAAATATGATCAGATATAGAGAAGGTAGGCCTCCCTAGTTTTGGTGCAGCCTAAAAGAGTAGAACTATCAGTGTTAACATGATTTTGGATACTGTTGTTACTAAAGTCAAAGCAATATTGTAAACATTCTGTATTTTCTTAATTACTAATCCAATATGTAATAATTGTAGGAAGTTTGGAAAATTCAGGAAAGCCTAAATGATAAATAATATCTATAATGCCTTCATCCATTGATGGGCTTCCCAAATGGCACAGTGGTGAAAAATCCACATGCAATGCAAGATATGCAAGAGACCGTGGTTCGATCCCTGGGTTGGGAAGATCCCCTGGAGTAGGAAATGGCAACCCACTCCTGTATTCTTGCTTGGAAAATTCTATGGACAGAGGAGCCTGGCGGGCTACAGTCTATGGAGCTGGACATGAATGAGTGACGGAGTGTGTGTGCACCTGTTGATAATCATTTTTAACACTGGTGAATATCCCATAGGTCCTTTTTAATGAGATTTACTCTTTTTTTTTTCCCACCAACTGGCCCCCGCCCCCCACCCCCACCCCTGCCCTCATATTGNGGAGAAATATCAATAACCTCAGATATGCAGATGATACCACCCTTATGGCAGAAAGTGAAGAGGAACTGAAAAGCCTCTTGATGAAAGTAAAAGAGGAGAGTGAAAAAGTTGGCTTAAAGCTCAACACTCAGAAAACGAAGATCATGGCATCTGGTCCCATCACTCCATGGAAAAGAGATGGAGAAACAGTGGAAACAATGTCAGACTTTATTTTTTGGGCTCCAAAATCACTGCAGATGGTGATTGCAGCCATGAAATCAAAAGACGCTTACTCCTTGGAAGAAAAGTTATGACCAACCTAGACAGCATATTCAAAAGCAGAGACATTACTTTGCCAGCTAAGGTCCATCTAGTCAAGGTTATGGTTTTTCCAATAGTCATGTATGGATGAGAGAGTTGGACTGTGAAGAAGGCTGAGCGCCGAAGAATTGATGCTTTTGAACTGTGGTGTTGGAGAAGACTCTTGAGAGCGCCTTGGACTGCAAGGAGATCCAACCAGTCCATTCTGAAGGAGATCAACCCTGGGATTTCTTTGGAAGGAATGATGCTAAAGTTGAAGCTCCAGTACTTTGGCCACCTCATGTGAGTTGACTCATTGGATAAGACTCTGATGCTGGGAGGGACTGGGGGCAGGAGGAAAAGGGGACGACAGAGGATGAGTTGGCTAGATGGCATCACTGACTTGATGGATGTGGGTCTGAGTGAACTCCGGGAGTTGGTGATGGACAGCAAGGCCTGGCGTGCTGCGATTCATGGGGTCGCAAAGAGTCAGGCACAACTGATCGACTGAACTGAAATGAACTGAACTGAACTGACCACATAAATATTTTCTGATTTTCCTTGTAATTTCTTCTTTGATCCTTGAGTTATGTTTTTTTCTTTTCTTTTTAAAGAAGCTACTTAGCTTGTAAATATTTAGAAATATTACAAATCTTTCTGTTACTGTTTTCTAATTAGTTCCATTGTGGTCAAAGAATATACCTTGCATGACCTGAGTCCTTTTACACTTATTGAGACTTATTTATGGTCTATTTTGGTAAATTTTCCTGTGTGTTTTAAAATAATGCCCATTCTGCTTTGTTTAATGGAGTGTTCTATAAATGTCAACTACATCAAGATGGTGGATTTCTCAAACCTTGTATATCTTCGCTGATTGCCTGTCTTCTTGTTCTATCAACTATGGAGAGAAAAATATTAAAATCTCCAACTTAACCATTTTTCTTTGTGATTATGTCATCTTGGTAGCTGTTTTTTTATTTGTCCCCTTTGTTCTTTCTGCCTCTTTTTTTTTTTGCCTTCTTTCAGATTCATTAAATATGGTTCCATGATTCCATTTTATGTTCTGTGTTGGCCTATTAGCTTAACTGTTTGTTTTATTATTTTAGTGGTTCCTTTAGGGTTTATTGTATAGTCTACTTTCATGTGGTATTATAATATTATATGTTTAGCAAAAGAAACTTGCAACAGCATAAATCCATTTCACTCCTTCTAACTCTTACTTCTGTTTCTCCCCTCCTGGCCTTGTTTTCATCGTCATAAACTTTACTTACACTAATGTTTAAAGTGCCACAGTGCATAATTATTAGTTTTGTTTAAACAACCAATTATCTTTTAAGATTTAAATAATCAGAAAAAACTCTTAAATGTTTACCCATGTAGGTAACATTTCTGGCGCTCTTAGTTCCTTTGAGAAAATGCTTTCATCTTGGTATCACTTCCTTTTTTAGTATAATATTTACTTATTTTTAGCTCTGCTGAGTCTTCCATGCTGCTCGAGCTTTTTCTCTGTTTGTGGTGATGGAGGCTACTCTCTAGTTGCAGTGTGTGGACTTCTCATTGCAACGGCTTCTCTTGTTGTGGAACATTGGTTCTAGGGCGTGGGCCTCAGTAGTTGTGGCGCATGGACTTAGAAGCGCTGTGGCATGTGGGAACTTCCAGATCAGGGATGGAACCCATGTCTCCTGCAATGGTGGGCAGACTCTTTACCACTGGGCCACCAGGGAAGCCCAGTATCACTTCATTTTGACTTATAAGGACTTCTTTAAGCATTTCTTATACTGCAAGTCTTCTGGAGATGACTTCTTTCAGCTTTTGCATATCTGAAAATAACTTTATTTTGCATTTCTGAAAATTATTTCCACTGAGTATAGAATTCTAGCTGACAGTTCTTCCCCCCTTTAAATGTTGATCTCACTTGCTTTGCTTTCAGAGAGATTAGCTGTCATCCTAGTCTTTGTTCCTATAGATTTAGTGTGACCTTTTTCTCTGTCTCCTTTTAAGATTGTTTTCTTAACCACAGGTTTTGAGCAATTGCATTATGATAGTGTAAATTTCTTAATGTTCCTTGTGCTTGGATTTTATTAAACTTCTTGGATCTGAGATTTTATAGTTTTTATCAATTTTAAAAATTTGGGGCCATTAATTCTTTATATATTTTTATGTCCTACTCTTTGGGGACTCCAATTACACATAGATTTGACTTCTTGAAGTTGTCCCATAGCTTAACAAAGCTCTCTTTTTTTTCTCTCCAGAAAATAGAAAAGGAGGAAACAGTCTCCAACTTCCTTAAAAAATAAATTGCTTTTGTAGAACAGCTTTGAGTTCCCTGCAAAACTGAATGGAAAAGTACAAAGAGTTCTCATATAATCCCTATTTCCACACATATACAATCTTTCCCACTATTGACACCCCCACCAGAGTAGGTACATTTGTTACAATTAATGAACCTACACTGATACAAGGTTATCATTGAAAATCTATTGTTTATAGACTCTTCAATTCAGTTCAGTGTCCGACTCTGCGACCCCATGAATCGCAGCACGCCAGGCATCCCTGTCCATCACCAAACTCCCAAGTTTACTCAAACTCATGTCCATCGAGTCAGTGATGCCATCCAACCATCTCATCCTCTGTCATCCCCTTCTCCTCCTGCCCCCAATCCCTCCCAGCATCAGAGTCTTTTTCCAATGAGTCAACTCTTCGCATCAGGTGGCCAAAGTATTGGAGTTTCAGCTTCAGCATCAGTCCTTCCAGTGAACACTCAGGACTGATCTCCTTTAGGATGGACTGGTTGGATCTCCTTTCAGTCCAAGGGACTCTCAAGAGTCTTCTCCAACATCACAGTTCAAAAGCATCAGTTCTTGGCACTCAGCTTTCTTCATAGTCCAACTCTCACATCCATACATGACCACTGGAAAAACCAGAGCCTTGACTAGACGGACCTTTGTTGGCAAAGTAATGTCTCTACTTTTCAACATGCTATCTAGGTTGGTCATAACTTTCCTTGGTGTTGTACATTTTATGGGTTTTGAAAAACCTATAATGTCATATGGGTTATGTGGGTCATAATGTCATAATGTCAATGTTATAATGACAGGTATCCATAATAACAGTATTATGTGGAATAGTTTTACTACCCCTAAAACATTTAATATACTGGCTCCACTTGACCNTTTCCTTGGTGTTGTACATTTTATGGGTTTTGAAAAACCTATAATGTCATATGGGTTATGTGGGTCATAATGTCATAATGTCAATGTTATAATGACAGGTATCCATAATAACAGTATTATGTGGAATAGTTTTACTACCCCTAAAACATTTAATATACTGGCTCCACTTGACCATTCCAATCTTATTGATTATTCTCCTTACTCACTCTGTCCTCACCATACTGGCTTTCTTTTTATTCTTCCAGAAGGTCAAGCGCATTTTTTCTTGTTCTTTGCTCTGGCATTGACATCACCTGGAAATTTCTTTGCTCTTATATTCACATAATGGCTCCCTGTTGTCATTCATAGAGGCCATAGACGCTCCATACAGTCACTTACTAATCATATTACTTTTTTTTTTAACTTCATGGCACTCATTACTATCCAAAGGGACTTTATTTATTTAATAATTCATTATCTATATCTCTTCCACTCCATTCTCTAACACCCATTAGAAGGAAAGATAGAATCTCATTCACAGCACATAACATTCATTTGCATATATTCACATAGTAGGTAGTCAGAAATATGAAAAGCAAATGAACAGTTATTGTATTTGCCTAAAAATCATTGATCTTTATTTGCTAAAGTAATTATATCTTTGCCATACATTTATCTGCTGCCTTATTTCATCTGACTTATGGAAGGAAAGGAGTAGGGTAGGGTGTGTGTGTGTGTGTGTGTGTGTGTGTGTGTGTGTGTAGAACAAACCTTATCTGCTCGGCTCCAAATGGCTTTAGGAGGCGGTTCCCCACTGATGGGAATCTCTAGACGAAGCTTGTTTCCTGCAATTACTGTCACTGTATTGTCAGCATCAAGACCATCCAGGTTGATCTTAGGTGGATCTAGAATATTAAACATGGCCTTTGTTATCAGACATTTATTTCCACGTGATTATATGGGTTAGGTCTTGTCTAGTGTTAAACTTTGGTTTAACCAATATTTTATTTGGTCAAAAAAGATATAAGAGGAGTCAAAGCAGTCGGTGCCAGTACCCTGCAAAACTATTTCATTGTTAGGACCTCTTAAGAATCAACTATTAATATTATGCCTAGTGATTAATACCAATTCATGTATTTTTCTTTAAATATCACGTTTTGAATATAATTCCAAGGTAAGCAAAACCAGAAAAACAAGAATACAACTCTGAAATGATTTCTTTTATCTACTCACCAATAACATGAATTTTGGCAGGCAAAGTAACAGAATAGGCATCTGGTGTGAACACATAATCACCTTCATCCTCAACGAGAGCATTGGCTATCACTAATTTGTGGATTCTAAGGAAATGAAAAAACATATTCCTAAGATTGTGCNCAACTCTGAAATGATTTCTTTTATCTACTCACCAATAACATGAATTTTGGCAGGCAAAGTAACAGAATAGGCATCTGGTGTGAACACATAATCACCTTCATCCTCAACGAGAGCATTGGCTATCACTAATTTGTGGATTCTAAGGAAATGAAAAAACATATTCCTAAGATTGTGCAAAGATTTAGACTGTATAAGACTCAAACTGAGGAGACACATGGTTTTATCTTAACTTGCTTAGTGCAGCCTGCAGAGAGAGTGAGAATAATGTGAATACTTAGTTAGCCTATTTTTTGATCCACATTCAGTATTTATTTTGGGCTATATGGAACCATCTCTACAAATACTGCCTGTTTACTATGCAAGAATCTCTTCTGCCTTTTAAAAAATCTCATAGCTTAAGAAAAGAATAGAAGATAACACCTCACTGATGCCACTCTTTGAGATTCAAGAAATTACCAAGAATAACCTTGACTCTGGTTTTTTATACAAACCTAAGAGCAATAGTTCTTAAAAAAAAAAAAAAAAACTGAGGCATAGTTGATATATAGTATTCTATGTTTCAGATATAAAACATAGTGATTCACAATTTTAAAGGTTTTACTCCAATGATAGTTATTTAAAAATATTGGCATAGGACAGTAGTTCTTAACTTCATTGGCATCACGCACCAGTGAATATCTGATGGACACAATGGCACCTCAATCTGGAGAAAAACAAGTATTTTTGTACACAGAGAATCTGCTTACAATTTCAGAGGACTTGGGTGGGCCCCTGATGTTCATGGGCGTCCTAAGAATCCATGGATCCAAGTTTAAGAACTCTTGGACTTGTCTTGCATCTTTGCTAGATTCTAGTATACTAAGCAACCTCCCCACTAGTGGAAAAAAAAATGTGGAAAGATCATGTGACATTTATTAGTTAGGGACAGTGAATCCAATTTGACCAGTTCCTCAACTTGAATTCAGTATCATTCTGCTAAGTTCCTGTTTCTATGGAAAGACTCAATCAATGGATTCCAACATAGCGCTTTACTGTAAAGTCCAGGTACCAGGTCACAAGTATGTCATGATGTACAGCAGAGAAATCACCTGTTCTTGCTATTTGGAAGCAAAACACCAGAAATAGATACTCTCCTTAGGACTACTCTCCAAACATCCTTACCAATCATCTAATTTAGGAAGTAGAAGAAGCCAGTATGGGGACCAGCCCTCACTCAGGGATTGCCCTAGCTTGTTTACCTTCCTTTGTGAACAATCTTTAGACGGTCACTCTCCTGAACAGGTAGGCCATTTTTAGTCCATTTTCCTGTTATGTTCTCAGATACTTCACACTTCAAGCAGACTTCTTTCCCAAGGTTTACAGTCTGATCAGTCAGAGGTGTCAATATCTTCAGAGGTTTTACTGCAGAAATGATAGATAGTTATAAGCGCCAAATCCAAATTTCATACAGGCCAAGATGGTGTTATTTCACAATGATACTGTTTCACTATAAAGCTTGTTTTGAAAATGAGCATTTGTTCCAACGCAACTGAAATATTCCAAGACAATTAGAACATAACATACATTACATGTTTGATTATCCATGATTTTATTCATGAGAAAGACTAGAAGAATCCAGAAAACTGCACCCAGTTGAACTGAGCCAGGTAGAACACACACATACACCTGAAATATCGACCAGTTACTTTAGTTCACTTGTTAAATGAGCCACAGCCATGCACATCTGAGACTACAACTCTCCCAATTTCAAATAACCTCCTTCCACTGCTTCCAATAGATCACAAGCTGCAATNGAATCCAGAAAACTGCACCCAGTTGAACTGAGCCAGGTAGAACACACACATACACCTGAAATATCGACCAGTTACTTTAGTTCACTTGTTAAATGAGCCACAGCCATGCACATCTGAGACTACAACTCTCCCAATTTCAAATAACCTCCTTCCACTGCTTCCAATAGATCACAAGCTGCAATATTTTTAACTCCGCTTTCACAAGCAAATTTCAGATCTTTTTCAAGGTAAACTACCATATTCATTGCAGTATTTACTAGACATGTATAAAACCGTGCCACTGATTTTTTTATTAGGTTCTTATCATTTTATTTATTTATTTATTTTTGGCTGCACAATGCAGCATGTAGGTATTTGGCTCCTAGACCAGGGATTGGACTTGGACCCCCTGCATTGGATGTAGGAAGTCTTAGCCACTGGACCATCAGGGAAGTCTCTCATTTCACTTTTTAAAAACTAGGTCCCTGAAAAAATTACTGAGTGTTTTGTCTTTAACCCACATTCCCCACTGCCCTATGATTTTCATTGCATGACTTTGTACAGCACAGTAATTTTTTTAAATGCATATGTTAATGGTATAGCAGGACTAACCATAATTGCTTAAAGGAATGCAAATATCAGTAAGGAACTGCCTATGGTTGAAAAAACTTTTTTGATATTACACTATAATGGCCATTATTCCACAAAACATAAGGAGTGTACTGCGATTATTTCCAAATAATTCAATGATCATATGAATTGCAACTGGACTAAGAAATAAGGAACAAGATTTTGCCCTCCACCTATTACCAATCTTCTTGTGAAGTTTGCTATTCTAATTTTCATGGCTAACTGGAAGGGACAGGCTCTGCCATTAAGAACCTAGAACCATCATGGGGCATTTGAGGAAGGCCATGAGTTCTCTCACAACTCTAAAGCCTATCAGCGAATTAGCTCTTACAGTCTTCTGAGTTGAGGCCCACTAGTTTGAGTAATTTCTCAACCCAAATGTAATTATAGACTGTTGAATGTTTATTGAATAGATAGCAAATTCACCTAGGGATTAAGCAAACAGGATATCAGGATTTGATATCATATCTAAGAATTTATCATCTGTTTATATGGTTTTGGGATTAAAATATTTCTTAACCATTTGGATAAATTCTCTGGCAGGTGATTTTTATACTTTCTTCTCAATCAGTTCAGTTCAGTCGCTCAGTCGTGTCCGACTCTTTGCGACCCCATGGACCACAGCACACCAGGCCTCTGGTCCATCACCAACTCCCAGAGTTTACTCAAACTCATGTCCATTGAGTCAGTGATGCCATCCAACCATCNTCTTCAATTTAAGTTTGAATTTGACAATAAGGAGTTCATAATCTGAACCACAGTTAGCACCCAGTCTTGTTTTTGCTGACTGTATAGAAATTCTCCATCTTTGGCTGCAAAGAATATAATCAATCTGATTTCAGTATTGACCATCTGGTGATGTCCATGTGTAGAATCTGTCTTCTCTTGTGTTGTTGGAAGAGGGTGTTTTCTATGACGTGTGTCTCTTGGCAAAACTCTGTTAGCCTTTGTCCTGCTTCATTCTGTACTCCAAGGCTAAGTTAGGCTGTTACTCCAGATATCTCTTGACTTCCTACCTTTGCATTCCAGTTCCATATAATGAAAGATATGTCTTTTTGAGGTGTTAACTCTAGAAAGTCTTGTAGGTCTTCATAGAACCATTCAGCTTCAGCTTCTTCAGCATTACTGGTCAGGGCATAGACTTGGATTACTGTAATATTGAATGATTTGCCTTGGAAACGATCAGAGATCATTCTGTCATTTTTGAGACTGCATCCAAGTACTGCATTTCAGACTCTTTTGTTAACTATGATGGCTACTCCGTTTCTTCTAAGGGATTCTTGCCCACAGTAGTAGACATAATGGTCATCTGAGTTAAATTCACCCATTCTAGTCCATTTTAGTTCACTGATTCCTAAAATGTTGATGCTCACTCTTGCCATCTCCTGTTTGACCACTTCTAATTTGCCTTGATTCATGGATCTAACATTCAAGGTTCCTATGCTACACTGCTGTTTACAGAATTGGACTTTACTTCCATCACCTCAACTTCCAACATCCACAACTGGGTGTTTTTGCTTTGGCTCTGTCTCTTCATTTTTTCTGGAGTTATTTCTCCACTGATTTCCAGTAGCATATTTAGCACCTACTGACACGACTGAAGCGACTTAGCAGCAGCAGCAGACCTGGGGAGTTCATCTTTCAGTGTCCTATCTTTTTGCCTTTTCATACTGTTCACAGGGTTCTCAAGGCAGGAATACTGTAGTGGTTTGCCATTCCCTTCTCCAGTGCACCACATTTTGTCAGAACTCTCCAGGCATGCCCTGTAGGGCCACTCAAGACAGACGGGTCATGGTGGAGAGATCCTGCTAAATACTGGTACTCTATTAAACTGAGTAGTAAGTTCTTAGAGACTCTGATTGATATGATATAGACACCCAGCTAGAATGGAATCTAACTTTACACATATAAAATTGTCACAGGTCGAAGTCAAACAGATTGAAACTTTTCTGAAGCTGAATTAACAAACACAACACACTAGTAAAACAAGCTGGGAGACATACAAGGAAGTCTTACTTACAGTCCACACTAAGTTTAGCAGATGACTGTCCTCCGGTTGTCATTACAGAATATTCTGCAGTATCAGCCTTTGTTGCTCCTTCTATGACCAAAATGTGCTTTTTGCCTTCAACTCTAATGTGGTATCTTGATTTTGGACCAGGGATGATTTCCTCACCATTCTTAAACCTGAGTTAAATAGATAGTTTTTTTTTAAATTTTATAAAAAATGCTTCAAGAGGTAGTCACCAGACACTCAAGAACTGCTTGTTGAATTAAAGAATGTATGGATCAGTCTCTATCAATAGATGAATACTGTAACAAGTATTATCTGAAATTTACATTAAAAAAACAAACTCCCATTCCTTTCATTTAAGATCAATTAGATAAAGATGCTAAGAGTGGATATTCCCTATGTTTGGGCTCTTGGTGCACACTACTAAGAATAGCATTTTGATACATTTTAAAGATAGCTATGATTCCAGGTTACAATGAACAACCTAGTCTAAACCAAATTACTAGCAATTCCTACTGTAGAATTTACTCTCTCAATTAAGATCTTAAGATTCCAGATCTTCTAGTCTTTAATTTTGAGGTTATTCCCAGGGAACTTGAGAAAACACATCCCATCTGACCCCCAAAATACGCTTTTTATTTTTAAGAAATGTTCAAGTAATTTGGTGATTCTCAGTCTAAAATATCTTTCTGAGATACTGTGACAATAAAGTGACTAGGAGTAACATAAAAAAAGTATTCAGTTCAGTTCAGTCGCTCAGTCGTGTCCGACTCTTTGCGACCCCATGAATCGCAGCACACCAGGCCTCCCTGTCCATCACCAACTCCCAGAGTTTACTCAAACTCGTGTCCATTGGGTTGGTGATGCCATCCAGCCATCTCATCCTCTGTCGTCCCCTCCACCTGACCCCAATCCCTCCCAGCATCAGTGTCTTTTCCAATGAGTCAACTCTTCGCATGAAGTGGCCAAAGTATTGGAATTTCAGCTTTAGCATCAGTCCTTCCAATGAACACTCAGGACTGATTTCCTTTAGGATGGACTGGTTGGATCTCCTTGCAGTCCAAGGGACTCTCAAGAATCTTCTCCAACACCACAGTTCAAAAGCATCAATTCTTCGGCACTCAGCTTTTTTCACAGTCCAACTCTCACATCCATACATGATCACAGGAGAAACCATAGCCTTGATTAGACGGACCTTTGTTGGCAAAGTAATGTCTCTGCTTTTGAATATGCTATCTAGGTTGGTCATAACTTTCCTTTACCACCTTCAGTGATTTTGGAGCCCAAAAAATAAAGTCTGACACTGCTTCCACTGTTTCCCCATCTATTCCGTAAAACTTGCCATCATGGCGTAGTAAGAGCATGCATCGGAAAGAGCACCCATGGGCTTTGGAGTCAAATAGACATGAGGAGCCTTGAAACATTCATTTACTAGTAAGTGCCTACTTCCTTATATCCTTATCAATATAGATATCTGGATCTTTTTTTTCAGTCTCACAGGTAAAAACTATCTTAGGATAGTTTTAGTTATATTTTCTACTAACACAAATGAGGTTGAGATTCCTTTCATATGTGTAAAAGCAATTTCCTATTCTCCAAAGTATGAAGGCACTTTTTTGTGTATGAAAAATGGACAGACCTCAGGATATCTATTTACCATTTTACATTGGCATCATCTTCAGACACTTCACATTCTAATTCCACTCTCTCCCCACAATAAGCTTTTGTATCTTCCAGCTGTTTGGTTACCATAACTGGAGGCTCTATTGTGGAAAAAAAAAAGAAAATCAGAATCATTAAATGCTCTCAAATCTGCTCAAGACCCTGGGTTTGTTCACAGATGAAAAACCAACAATAAGAAAGTGTGGTTGATCACAGAGTAATGGTTAGATGGTGGTAGTTAGAAGGTGGATTTTTAAATGACTTTTCATGGCAAAATAAACAGTTGGCAGCCCTGGGTAAGTTTCACATAATTTCCCAAGAAGCCTTCGAATCAAATAAATGATTGTTTTAGAGAGCAGACAAATTGTATCAAATAATCTTCTTTGGGCAAATAAGAAAGCAGAAGATAGACATTTCTGAGGAAGGAAAATATATAACACTGAAATTCTCTACTTCTGGTTTTAGACAGATGATAGAGATTACAGAATTGTCTTTAGCTTTTTTTAAATTGACGTATAGATGATGTGCACGATCACAGAGCTGTCAGCCACAGGTCCTCATAAAGAAAATAAATGCTTCATGGCTTCATTGACACCCTCCAGCTCTTTTCACTGGTAAATGATGGTCTTCAGCGATCTCAGTGCCAACCACTGACGACTTTGACTAACGAAGCTGTTTCAAGGGAAATTGATTAGCGATGAGCTGAATGTGAGAAATGGTTATCCAGTAGACTTTGTTGGGATTCAAAAGCTATCACTAGAGCAATTAAATTGCAAAATACTGCTTACATGAGCCAAAACTACACGGCATTTTTACTCAACAGTTTTTTTCTCCTGTCAGCTTTTCTAGCCTTCAACAAACCTGAAGATTAATTAGGATACCCAATAAACACCAGTACAAAGATGCTTCAAACCAGAGCCAATCTAACACTCCAGCTAAACCGTCTCGAGAGGTACTACTGTCTCTGCTCTGGCATTCAAGAGCTCACTTCACCATTTTCATTTTTGATTATTACCCTGAGAGAAGGAGAGACTTTGGCTCTTAACGGTTATGTAAGAGATTTCACTTTACCTCTCACAAAGAGCTCTGTGGAACATTTCTCATCCCCAGCTGTCACATAATACTCCGAATCATCTGTTAGCGCACAGTTATTGATAAACATGATTCTTTCACATCCTTTATGTTCAAAGATGTATCTGTTTTAAATAGGAGGAAGATAAACAGAGTCTGTGAACCCAATTTTATTCTTTTCTTTATTGCCAGCAAATTGGCTTATAATTCCATAATATCTGAAAGTCAGAAATAGTCATTTTGATCTGCAATTTATTAGCCATATCTTACATAGTTTAATAAACATTAAACATGAAGCCAATTTCTATCTTTATAACACAAAATGTAATACATATGCATATTTGCATATCATATTTGTCACTATTTTCTTTTATATATGAGTTTTGGGCTTCCCAGGTGGCGCTAGTAGTAAAGAACATGCCTGCCAATGCAGAAGACAGAAGAGATGCAGGACCGACCCTTGGATTGGGAAGATCCCCTGGAGAGGAGAATGGCAACTCACTCCAGTATTCCTGCCTGGAGAATCCCATGGACAGAGGAACCTGGCAGGCTTCAGTCTATAGGGTCGCAAAAAGTCAGACACGACTGAAGCAACTTAGCACACATTTTTTATTCCAAACATAAAATCAGTACTCACATATTTACCAATGAACAATTTTTAACCTGTTGTTGGAAAATACGGTAGGCTAAGATTTTTAACTCTTTACATTTTTTAAAGTGATCAATTCATCTATTCTATTGTGGGAGAGAAAGTTTATATTTTTCATTGGTTTATTGAATTCATTCCTGGCTAGCCCAGTGAGATTTTATTGGGTGAATAAATGATTACATAATGTAAGCAATAATATGAATTTAATCATTAATGTAGATGGTAATTCTATACAATGTGATATTATCTTAAATGAGCTTAAGAACTAGTATTATTATATATATCGTAATCCTCTACTGAAAAAGAACTTAAGCGGAAACAAAAACCTGAAATTCAGAAGACTGCAAAATTTGATTATCTGTGATCTAGATTATGGATGGGTATATTAGGGCATTATAACAGATGAAAGAAAAAGTTCTTACTTGGGAAAGTCTCAAAGACTTCAAGAACAAAACACGAAGCAACATTTTTCGAGATAAAAATAACCAAGTAAAATTATGTTTTTGAGACTTTTACCAGATATAAACATTATTATCACAAAGTCACTCTGAGAGCAGGACCACATTAAGAAATTGGAAACTACCTAATTGTTCCACAGAAGTGACAGATTTTCAGGATTAAAGCCCTTTATAAATATACACATGGTTCCTGTTAACTTGAGAAAATATGTTGGAGTTGAAAATCTCTCAGACTGAGAAGGATCTCTGTAAAGTAGTTTCCTAATCGCCTAGCAATACCATCAGATATCAGGGATTAGTTTGTTTCCTTCATTTGGGAAAAGGGTCAAAAAACAATAAAACATAGGCTTTAGATGCTATTCTGAAAGAACAAAAGTTTTCTACTTATAGGGTGTGATTCCCATTGCAAGCTGGTATATCAAATACATATTTCAATTTTTCTCAAATTTTTTTAAAAAATTGGGTGAAGTTTGGCAATGCTCTGAAGTAATCACATATAACCTAAATGACACAAACTCATAATTACAAGTACTTGAAATCGTTTATATATAATTAAAACATGAGACAAGGTTTGATTTATATAGCACCATACTTCAATGGTTCCAAAACACATAAAAAGTTTTTGCCGTCCCCTCATATGATTTTGCATCATACGAATATAACTAGAAAGTACTTTCAGGCATAGAAAATCAAATCAAATTGCTCTTTGATTTATACAGTTACTACTGATTATTTGCAAACTTGACTTACTTTGTACTGGGTCGAATTTCTTGACCATTTTTATACCATTTCACCTCCAGCTTTGGATCTGCCAGTTCCACGACAAATCTTACCCTGCCTCCTTTATCAACCTGATATGCAGGATCAAGAATTTTTGCAAAAGCTAGTAGAGAGGAGATACAAAATTACGTTAATATGTATATGCATATGATATGAATTTAAATAGTCAATCTAAAAACCTAAAACTGAATAAACTGAGACAAAAAGAAGAAATAGGAAATTTTCGAATTATCCCTCATATTTTGAAAATCTGCATCGATTTAAAAATAAGATGGTTCAAAAATTTTAAGAGAGTCCATATGCTTTTGGAAGAAACATAAGTAAAGAATTATTGAAGAGGCTTTAAAAATGATTGTCTTCATTCTTTGGGCAATGTATAATATAAAATATCTAAATGAAATTTGAACTTGAAGGACTTGCTTATTCTCCTAAAATGATTATTTTCAGTTTCATTGGCATTATCTGTGTACATCTATCTCACAGTTTTTTTAATCATAGAATTTATGAGATACTGCCAATGACTCCTGAGCTTAAATGGAATGTCTTCAACTGATTGAAACAGTAAGCTTATCATAGTTTTTGTACTGTGGAAACCTGCGCAAATATTGACATGCTTAAACACTAGGGTTACCTTAGCAGGTGTGAGCCATGAATTCCCCATGACGCATCAAATGGGTGGAAGAGTGTAACAGTAAAACAAACACAGAATCTACTTTACCTAAATAAGAATCAGGGATCTCAGGGGGACGGAGAGATGCAGCGGGTGGAGAACGGGGCTGCTGAGAAATTCCCGGTAACACAGGAAGATTTAATACTCCACTATACACTGTGGCACTGTCATGTACTTTTGTTACCTTAAACCTTCAGCAGCTGTCCACTACCTACTTTGCTGGAGATGGGCGGGGCAGTGAACTATTTTCACCCGAAGCCAAGTTAACCAAGAGAAGCGTAACCTCTGCAAATTCCATTGCAGCTAGGCCGCCCTATAAACTCAGTGCGAAATAGTGAGGATTATTGTCTGCCCTAGGAGTGCCCAGACGTCCTCACCTGCACTCTTCTTTTCCACTCTGCGCATGCGCTTGAGCCGCTTGAGCATACCACGCAGGTCAGTGATACCGTACTGGAAGGCGATTTTCTCGTACTCGCTGGGTTTCGCATTCTTCAGCAGCTCCCACACGTCTACCTCAGGTTGTTCCTCCTGCTGCTTTACCTCCCTAACCGGGGAGAACCATTGCCTGGTTTAATAGCTGCCCACTGGCCTTTAAAGATCAGGAAAATCGGAGTATTGTACCGATTTTTTGGTTCAGCAGTAAAAGCTCTGAGTATTTAAATAGCCAAGGAGAAAGTCTACTTTGCATGAAGTTTCAGTGCAACTTCTAGATAGTCAAAGGTCAGATCCATGCACTTGCATCAACGATCTCGTTTTTCTAGTTAAAAACACAGTATTAAGGAGATAGAAGGAGTTCAGGAAATATCCTTAAGCTCTTTTTACTTATTTTAAACCTGAAAATCCAAATAGGAGATGAGATTTTGAGAAACTTAAAAGATCAGTTTTCATCTAGGATTTAGATATTGAAATAAGATTTAAGAACCAGAGATTTTAAGTGTTGGTCCATGAAAGAACAATGCTCTCTGCCTTCATTGGTGTGCATACACTAACTCTGTATGGAGACGATACAAATAACAGTATTTCAGATCTGCAGATTTTGCAAATAGCATTTTCCCTACCATGTTAGTAAATGTGTACATTAACCATTTTTTGCTGTTTTTTAATACAAAAAATATTTGAAACTGTGACTAAGCATTTGTTCTTTGTTTCCTTTTTTTTTTTTTTTGATTTGGTTGTTTTTTATATGATTTTTGTCTATACATATAATTTTAAAGAGAAAACTTTTTTTTCTAAATTGCCAGAATGAAAAGAATGCGACTCAAAATTCTCTCATATTTCATCTTAAAGTATTGTCCAGAACTTTTTTGGAAGCTACAAACTGCTTTGAATCATGAAAATATAAATGTGAAACTATAAAGCAAGTTATAAAGGGTTCCATGAACAAGCTGATAGTAACTTAGTGTAATTATCAAAATCATGACTCTAAATATTGTCCACTGGCAAAAGAACATATAGAACATATAAAGAACATATATGACTACTGTATACACACACATACATAGGATTTAGAGTACATACACTTATCTGTATTTTAAAACCTAAAAGTGAAATAAAACTCAGGAATAAACACTCTTCAGGGAAAGAGCCTTAGTTGCAAATGCTAAATATAATTTAAATTGATTTTCTTAACTAGCTAAGAAGTTCTAATTCTGTTTAAGTTTAGTTGACTGTTTTTATTGACTAAGGTTACACTGGAAATATTTTAGTGACTACTTACTGTGAATAATGCTGGTTTGGGTATGATTTTTCCAGGAAAACTGGTCAACACATCTTAAACATCAGTGTGAAAACAGATGCATGCTATCATGATAGCAAATAATGAGTTACATATGTTTGTACTGTTATAGTAATTATACCCACTTCAGAATTTCTTGAGACACTGGGTTATAATCATAGGGAAGGGTAGGAGAATATAAACTTAGAGTTTGGGGTGGCGTTAGGCAAGGATGGCTTCTGCACAGCTAGTTTCTGTTGTCATGTAAGTCTTTTGCCCAGTAAATGCTGTTGAGGCACATCTGGATAATGGAAGAAAGTGAAAGGTCATTGGTCCCTCAGCGACCTTTGTGGGAAGGACTAGAAACACCCTTAGGAAAATGTACTTCTTAAAGATTCAAGATGCAACTCTTCATTTCACTGAAATGGTAACTAGGCCCTCTAATGACATGGGGAAATTGAAAAGCTTAAGAAAAGTGTCCTGAAGTTGAAATATTAGTAAAGATTTGTCTGGTCTACTATCTCTATTGCCTGAAAGCGGTCTATATTTCAACATTTAAATATTTTGCAGGAAGTCTTGGAGAATTGAGATTAAAATGTATATCTGTGTATATACATTCCCCCCCCATTAGACTTTCCTCAATCTACTTTATTATTGCTCTATTTTTGTCATATGAGCCTGAATCCCCACACTGTAAAATTATCCCATTCTACATTTTGTTCCATTTGTTTCTCAGCCAAGAAGAATTACCCATGTATTTCAAATATCCTCTTGCCATTGGTGAAAAGATTTAAAGATATCAATGATAAAGACAGATTAAAAGAGCTAACAAGAGGCACAAATCAAACACTGAGAATACCCAGATGTATAGGTGAATGTTTACATGAGGAAGTCACCAAGTAATAAAGATCATCCTCACTATTTTTTTCATTAACACCAAAAGACACCCCACTCTACCATAACCTTAATCCTATCGCGCTTTGTATACAAACACAAGTAACCTCTTGCCTCTTCCTTTCTTTCCTCTCCACTACTCAGCTGAACCCCAAATTGCAAGGAGATGGATTCCTCATTTTGTACTGGAATACGAGGTCAAGGCGCCCATCTGTAGTATTTCCTTAACTCATTCAGAACACATCTTTACTCACCATGGTGGCTGCACATGACCATATCTGTATGGCTACATTAAATTTCAGCAGGGAGAAAAATCCAAATTTCTATAGGCACTACTGATTCCTTTCTGAGAATTGGCAAAGACCTATATAACATTTACAGTACTTCCATCTACATCAAAATTTCTATAACTTAACAATCCTAGTGAAATAGAAAGCTGTTATAGAAATTTTATGTAGAATAAAACTTTAAAGTACTTATATAGGTCAAGTATTTATATAGGTCAGGTCTCACAACAAGATACTTCCCAAAGACAGTAAAAAGAGCTAACTGATTTATCTCATGTCTATTTGGAATATGCTAACTTTGTTCAGGGCAGGGAGATATTTCATTGTATAAAGATGTTGGTGGTAATGATATTTATTCTCATGAGGATTTTGCCACACACTCTTGGAGGAGTAGAAATGTTATTACCACATGTTATTACTACAGTGAAAACACATGCAATTCACAAATTAGTAGGAAAACACAATGATTTCCAAAGTTATACTGGTGGATTAGTACACAGTATATTAAATGAATCTACTCTCATGGCGACAACAATCTAATTATGAGTCAAAATCATAATTAGGGGATGTAAAGAAAATGAGAAGTAGAGACATGTTGACTGCTCAGTTTTTTCTAATAATTTTTTTCTTTAGTCATTTTGACCATTAATTAGATTTCTTTTACTCTCAAAACTACTGATAGAATTAGTGTGTTCTTTTTTCTTTCCTTTTCCTTTTCATCAGACTTGGCACTTAATAATCTATTACATTTTTATTGATTGATTATGTGTGTGTATGTGTATTTTGTCACTTTACTAATGTCAACTTAAAAACATTGCACAGTGTGAGAACTATGAATTAAGTTTTATTTGGGACAAAATGAGGACTGCAGCCTGGAAGACAGCGCCTCAGATAGCTCTGAGAAACTGTTCCAGAGAGGCAGTGAGGAAGGTCAGTATGTATGTGATTTTGGTGAAGGGGAAATACAAGCAATCAAGCACATATTTTTCTGGAAGATTTCTGCTAGTCTCATGAAGCTTTTGCTAGTTATGAGGAATAGTCGTTATCATGAAGGATTTTAGTGCTTTCTAGATATGAGGAGATATGAGAACTGGGCTCATAAAATCAGCTCCTGAAAATATCTGAAAAGAACTATCTGAAGACCTGTCCTTCCAGTTTTTCTTCCAAGCACAGAGTGCCTCATTTCTGCTCTCCACCCGGAACTCCTTTCGGGGAGTATTGAAAATCAGCACATGATTCAACCTTTGTAGAGGAAGATGGCAAGTACAAATTAAATAGTTGACACTGATGTAAGTTCTTCAAGGGAAAATGTCACATTTTGGGGGGAAGTGGATATTTATTTGACACCTGTATAAATCTGGTCTCTTACATTTAACTTAATTCTCATAATAATACTTTAGTTTTTATTCTCTGCATTTACAGTTGTGGAAAGCAAGTCTCAGAGAAGACATATCACTTGACCAAAGTCATGTCCAGTAAATGGGAAAGCTGAGACTCAAATCCATCTTTTAACCACTACCTTTTTCTTCCCACGAATATGTATTTATATCTTTCCACGTACCAGGTGCTGGAAGGCATTGTATTTCTTTTCCTCACCTCAACTAGTGTTACAGTCTACACAAAGAAAGCATTTAGCATTTTCCTGGTTGAGTAAATGACTGCAGAAAAAAACAGCAACCCAAAACCTCTTGTCTTCCTAAAGTTTTAACTTGTTATAAATGTACAAAGTACCAACTTCCCAGGCAGATTCAGAGTGATGTTTCTTATGTGGAGTCATAAGAAGTGTGCTGATTCAGAAAAGGAACTTGTATGTAGGTCCCTACCCTCCCTCAAGTTAGCTGTATGACTTGGGGGAAGTGACTCACCTTCTTTGGTCTTTATCTCTCACTTGTAGAACAGGAAGAGTGCAGCTCATTTAAGGTCACTTCATATTCTATTGCTTTAAAATACTTTGGGGGAATTAATAAATATTTTTGAGACTAATGATTATTTGAAGTATCCAGAGAAGGAATGATGTTTTTTGATACTGCCAAAGTCTGTTGATTGGCTAATATCCATTTGGTTATTAATAAATGGCACCTGTTAATGTTTCTGTTCTCAGCCTAAATGTTTAGAGCTAGGAATGAATGTTTCATTCACAGGGGTTTGAATAAAGCCATTGAACTAAACTGAGAATGAACCCAAGCCTATTTATTACCATTTGTAATTTGTTTTGAAGCATAGCTATACCTATGATTTTCACTAGACATAGAAAGCAGTAAGAATAATAAGTGAACCTAAAAAACTAAATGAAGTCCAATATCAATATTATGTATTATTAATTTAGAGTTGTAGTTTTACTGTTTATTCACAAATTTGGTACATAAACACCATCCTAGCAAAAGTCATTTTCTTTATATTTCTTCTGTGCTATAGAAACTATCTATCTATATATATATCTTTATATATAACATATATATAATATAGCATATCTATGATTATGTATATGTATATATGGGCTTCCAAGTGGTGAAGAATCCACCTGCCAATACAGGAGATGCAGGTTTGAGCCTTGGGTTGGGAAGATCCCCTAGAGAAGGAAATGACAACCCACTCCACTGTTCTTGCCTGGGAAATCCCATGGACAGAGGAACTTGGTGGGCTACAGTCCATGGTGTCGCACAGAGTTGGACACAACTAAGTGACTACAAACAAAAAACAAATATGCATATATAGGGCAGAAATTCTATAAAATGGTTGTGTACTAAATATCTATAATGAAAATTTATAAATTTTATTGCCAGAGAGTACAAAGTTAAAGGAACATGAGTGATAATACTAAATACTTATCTCCATTTCACTACTATTTTATCCCTTCAAAAAATGCAAATATGGGGCATTTTAAATATCTCTGAAATAAAGAGGTACCTTATAATCAGAAGTATGTCACAATAAGCTATTTGGACAATTTTTTTCATTGCTTAGTGGTTTATAATACAGCTATATATTAGCATGGTGTCTTAGATTTGATGAAATACAGTAAATCATCAATACTATGTTAAAGTAGGTGTGTGTATATATACATATATATATACACACACATAAATATATACATTTGCTGAGACTTCTACCAAAATTTTGAAATTGACTTTTCAGTCAAATATCAAAAGCAAGAGAATGGAGGCTTTATTTATTCAATCATGATGAGGGATCATGATTGAAATAATAGAAATCATGAGAGAAATAAGAAGTTTTCAGCCATTTAAGTCTTCTGTCTCGGTTTTCAAATTTCCTCATCCCCTACTAAGAAAATACGTGAAGACTCATGAAACATTTAAAAAGAAAGTAAAAGCATCAGCTAAAATATTTAGCAGATTAGTAGGCAGTTGTTTCACTGTCGCTTAGTCAACGCTATTATAATATTTCATAAGCAAAACACATCTTAAGAAATGAGAGGATCTTTGAAAAAGATCCACTTTAAACTTGACTTCTCTGAGTGGGTATCTAAAAGACTTCCAGGCCAAAGCACCTCACTCCATCAGTGGGTTCTCACCTACGTTTCAGGAGACCACTAAAGTCAAGTTCCCCTGCATCCTCTTGACCTTCTCCACTGTCATTAACAAAAGAAAAGCAAATCTGGGTTTAATGCTGAGACACATAGACAACAATTCCCCCAAACACTCTACGTGTAATGTATATGCAATGTTGTACTAGCACACAAATCATGGGACTAAATCAACACAGTTTCTTTTCACACAAGTGACATTTTAAATTTTGGAGGATGTACTTGTGGAAAAGTAAACACAAGGAACTTGTGTTACGCTACAATCTCAGAAGACACATTTTTGTAGATTGCATATGTAAAACTGCTTGGATTTGTGTTAAAACAGAGTAACACAAATACACTGAAGCCAAACAACACAAAGTGCTTTGTTTTTGCAAGTTGGGGGCTCTGGGAACATCCGTGTGTAAAAAGCAAAGGACTTTTGCTGATCTCTGTTACTAAAGTCATACAGAGATTGGCTTGGAAGATGAAGTGGACTAGTGTCAAGCATATAAATAGAAAGCTTATATTCCAAGGTAAACTCTTTGTGTCCATCAATAGATGAATCAGGTAATGTGATACCAACATAACATAAAAATGGGGCTAGTGCAGAGCTTTGTAAACGATGCATTCCTTTCTCTTGAAAGGGAAAGGATTATAAGCTTTTCATTTTCTTGTTAATTATGTATGCCATTTAAAATGTGTTTTCCAAAAGTTTGTCTTGGAATTATTGAGCCCTTTACTAGGAGCTTTTAAAAGTGTTTTCCTGTGGAGAAATGCATCTTAATTTAGGCATGCAGCCACCTTCATGATTTCATATAAACTCTAAATAGAAGCTATGAGCTGACATTTAAATAGTGCTACATAGTTACTTACATGTTTAATTTTTTAATGAAGATTTTGTTTCCTGCGCTTTACAAATGTTAGTTATGGTTTCTAAGAAAAGAGTCTGCGGGTTTAAAAACAGCGTGTATAACACGTAAGTTATCAGAATTGAACTCAAATAATGTGTTCTCAAAATGTCTTTAAAGCAGGTATTTGGAAAGTCCTATTGATATAAACACAATAGGCCCCATAAGCCCAAAACTAAGTAGATGACATCTTTCTCTCTTAAAAGAGACATATGTAGGATGAACCTAGTGTGAGATCTATGCATTTGCTAACCATGGGGTGAAGGGAAGGTAAGAGATTTTGAAAGTTATGACTTTAAAAAATACAATGGACTGATCAGGACGTGCCACATATCTTTTAAGAGTAAGTACAGTGTTCATTACTTCATAATTTAGAAAGAAATTTTGCCTTTTATGAACAAGGCTAAGTCATTGCTTTATACTAGTTTGGGATGACTTTCCTTACTCAACAAAACTGTTATGTGAATTCAGTCTTAGGAAGAACAAAACATTTCCTCTCATTAATGAATTTCTATTCTGGAAGAATTCTAGATAAGTAAGAAGTACAGAGAAGAAAATAATACCAGGAAGAGACTAGTCACATTTCTCACAGACTAGAAAATTTTTCATTTTTCTTCCTTGACTTTATGATTTTTCGGCTTTGATGGTTGCAAAATAGATCAGGTAAGTATCTATATTTTGCCTTTCTACCATGTTCCTTATTTTAGCAGACTCAATGGTCTTTCTTTCTTTTTTTTTTTTTTTCAATGGTCTTTCATTTAGGATAATCCTATACTTAAATTGTGCTAATGATGCTGGGAGGGATTGGGGGCAGGAGGAGAAGGGGATGACCGAGGATGAGATGGCTGGATGGCATCACTGACTCGATGGGCATGAGTCTGAGTGAACTCCGGGAGTTGGTGATGGACAGGGAGGCCGGGCATGCTGCGATTCATGGGGTCGCAAAGAGTTGGACATGACTGAGCTGAACTGAACTGAACTGTAGTAAGGAGCTACTTAATTGTAGTTTTCTGGGCATATGGTTTAATAGCTCTATACGTGATTCCTAAATAAAAAGCAATGTAAGTTTTCTGACATTACTTAACTGATGCTATATGAGATGCATATTGTTATATATCTTTTTGGGCCATTTGGCAGAAAATAATGCAATTCAGGAAGAAGCCACATATGAATAGAAAGAAAATGTCTTTCTAAGGCAACTGTGAGACCTATAAAATGAGTGCTTCACTATATCAAGAATATTCTAAAAAATGATCAGCATATACACAATATGGCATTAAGCCTATGGCATCTCTTGGAAACTAACTTCTGAATATTTGGCATGTTTGACTTTAGTGAAAAGACTTGATCTCACTTGAAATATAGAGTGTGGAGGAAGGGAACATGTATTTGAAAATCCTTTACTTTCATGTTTTACAAAAGATACCTAGATCCCTCTTTTGAAGTTACCTTCTCTTGAAAGCAGATCTGATGTCAATGTTTGGAGTAGTCCCAGTAGATTCTTTGAAAGAAAAGAAGACAATGAAATAAACACCCATTAAGAACCCAGTTTTGTGTTCAGTTCCTCTCCAGGCTGTGGGGATTCTTCAGAGGGAAGGAATCAGCTGAAGGGGTTCGGGGAGGGGTGGCTCTCCTCCCGGGGCCTGAGCTGCTGAGACATCAGAGCTTATATTCCCGCCCGCATAATCAATGATGGGACTTTAGGAGTTCCCCTATCCTGTTGTCATTCCACCTGTGTGCCCAGTAGAATCGTCCAAGGAGCTTAAAAAATATCAGCTTCTTCATCTCCCTACTGAAAATTTTGATTCACCAGATTGAGGATGGGCACCCAGAAATCAGTATTCTTAGAAAGCCCTTTAGGTGATTCTCAGATGCCTGGCCAGGTGAAGAAGCAGTGCTCAGGACCAGAGTCCCACTTAATACTGAAATCTTGACAGCAATTCAACCCATGGTCATTCAGCCTCTTGACAATTCTCAGACTAGGACTCTCACAGTCAGCTGTGGTGTCTATATGGCTTTAAAGAAAGAGCTAGTGCTAACGTGAATGCAAAATTCACCTTCTCATAATTTCCACCTTTTGATTCTTATCTGCCTTTCCCTCTTTCTGTGTCAGCCCTTCTGTGATTTATTACAATGAATCATAAATGCTGGACCTTCTTCACCTACACATTCAAGGTGAATGGACCATGGTTCCTGGATTCTTCATCCTCCCAGTTACCCTACTCCAGGAGGGATCCCAGTGGTGATACAGTGCCTATGACCAAAGGCATGACCTCAAAACATGGAACAAGTAACACATTACAGAGAGCAGTAGCACTTCCTAAACCTAGATCCTATAACATTTGTAATGCTCTGGTTTTAAATTGCATCAGCTTTGTCTAAAAATACAAGCTATGTCACACTTTTGATTTGTTACCAAGTCAACTTTCCCTTTGTTTACTTGTTGAAGTATTGCTTTTTCCCCCTAATCTACAAATATACCTTAAATTTATTCTTATCAAATTCACTCTTGGCAGTACACAGAACATACAGATGAAGAATGTCCATGTCTGACATTAGTCCTTAAAAGAGAAAATCCTCCCTTCTACCTGGGTTTTCTGACATCCTTGTCCCAGGAAAGGACATTTTTTTTCAAAATCTCATACTAATAAATGACCTTATTCTCCTCTATCCTCTCACACCCCATTAAAAATAAATAAATAAACATCACACTTATCCAGACTAGAAGCCTCTCTTACCATGTACTTCAAGATCGAATGAACAGCTGTCAAACTTATCCTTATAGGTGACCTCACATCTGTAGTTTCCTGCATAGTTCTCTTTGGCTTTGATGATCTGCATCTCGAATGTGTACACCTGCAATGAAATGCATCCGAACACATTTCAGCCCTACCCTGCTGGCAGAAAAAAAGACACCACATTGCAGTTATTTCCCCAATTCCACAGCACTGGCTTAAAGATGTGTCTGCATCTGGGGATTCTGGTACAATGTTCTCAATACACGAGGGGTCAGCGCAGTGCTCTGAGGCCCCTGGGCACAGCGGGGCCACCACACTGGAGTATAAACACCGGGAATGGTAACTCCAGTGAATTTTCTGGAACTGACGTCCCTCAAAGCTGAACCTGAAAATGGCCTCTGATGCACACAGAGGAACCAGCCGGTTAGGTCCCTGCAGCAGGAGCTCAGGGTCATACCCGGCTATGCCTTTCAAAGGTTTCCTTCAGCTGGAGGTGCTTTCCAGCTTTGCTGGCCAGGTCCATCCATTTCCCTTTGAACCATTTGATGGTGGGCTTTCTGAGAAGATCTTCGGCCTTGACTTTGGCTATAAAGGTGATATTTTCACCTAGGAAAAAAACACAGGCAATTCAGACAGTGGTTTTAAAATTGTCATTTGGGGCTTCCCAGGTGGCACCAGTGGTAAAGAGCCTGCCTGCCAATGCAGGAGACAAAGGAGATGTAGGTTTGATCCCCGGGTCAGGAAGATCCCTGGAGGAAGGCATGGCAGCCCACTCCAGTGTTCCTGTCTGGAGAACTCCATGGACAGAAGAACTTGGCGGGCTACAGTCCATGTAGTCGCGAAGAGTCAGACATGACTTGAAGCAGCTTAGCATGCACAAAAGGAGTTAGACAGGACTACTATGATATGACTGGCACAGCTGGAATTGAACAATGGAAGGGCCCTGACTTTCTTTGTGAGCACTCTAGTTTCTAGGATACTCTAACTGCTTCTGCTTTGGAGGTTTATGGAGCAGAAAAGGAGCAACAGGGAAATTAGTGGAGATAATTTTTATTTGGAATCCAAGCATATGTAATGCGTATAAAACAATCTATTCAGGCATACCTCATTTTATTGCACTTTGCTCTATTGTACTTCAATTTATTGTTTTTTTTTTTTAAAACCAATCGAAGATTTGTGGCACCCCTGCATCGAGCAAGTCATTTTTCCAATAGCATTTGCTCACTTCACATTTCTGTGTCACATTTTGGCAATATTTCAAACTTTTTCATTATTGTTATGTTTGTTATGGTGATCTGTGATTGGTAATCTTTGATGTTAGTATTACAAAAAGATTATGACTCATGGAAGTTTCAGATAATGGTTAGCATTTTTTAGCAATAAAGCATTTTTAACAAAGGTAAGTATATTGTTTTTTTAAACATAACACTCAGTTCAGTCATTCAGTTGTGTCCAACTGTTTGTGACCCCGTGGACTGCAGTACATCACATTTCCCTGTCCATCACCAACTCCCAGAGGTTACTCAAACTCTTGTCCATTGAGCTGGTGATGCCATCCAACCATTCAATCAACCATCTATTGCATACTTAATAGATTATAGTGTAAACATAACTTTTATATGCACTGGGAGAAAAAAAATTTCTTGCTGATATTTGCTTTATTGTGGTGGTCTGAAACCAAATCCACAATATCTCTATGAGTATGCATGTTGCTAAGTCACTTCAGTTGTGTCTGACTCTGTGCGACCCCATAGATGGCAGCCCACCAGGCTCCTCCGTCCCTGGGATTCTCCAGGCAAGAGTACTGGAGTGGGTTGCCATTTCCTTCTCCAATATGAGTATGCATAAATATGAAAAACTGAAAGAGAAAATGAGAAAACACACACATGCCATGTATTAATATATATATATGCATATATATATATACATGGATTTTTCCCATCCTTTTTATTAGGCAAGATGATGCTAAGACTGGAGTTATAAGAATATGACTCAATGAAGCTGATCTCTTTGAAGTAAAGTCTCCTATTTGTTTGTATTGACTCATTAGGCCTAAAGGACATCAAAATTCTAGCCCAGTGGCCAGTCCAGCATTTTGGTGTCTTCCAGAAACACAAGGAGAGCAAGCATTTCTATTCATATACAGTGTGCTTCTATATTCCAGACTTAAAAGAAGTAATTTTAGACTGTAGTCAGCTGTGTGTTCACTTGCAAAACATTTGGTGTCAAAGACTAGTTCTGTTCATAATATATTCCTTATAAAAATTCATTTAGTTAAAATTCCTGGACCTCCTGGTCACTCTCTGGCTTACCACTTTGTTTCCTTCATGGCATTTGTGATGGCTTCTGTGATGGTTTGTTTGTTTAATTTCTTCTTGTTTGCTCATCCCATTAAGTCTGTAAATTCTGAGTGCTCACATATTTTACTCAGTGTTTAGCACAATGTCTAAAACAGGAGGTGAATAGTCAATATTTTTAATGAATATCTCCAGAATTAAACCATCTGTCTGATCAGCTTCCTCTGAGACACTGCAACCCTTGGTCCAGAGTGTGTGCAGATTTATAATCATTTTATGGAATGAGATGTGTTGTAATGACAGCAAACATCGGCTCACCAACTTTCACAGTTCCACCTTGAGGCTTCCTCTTGAAGATATGCCAGAGACTATTCAGAGTCCTTCATGGGTAGTATTATCTCCATTTTACAGATGAAGAAACTGATTTGAACCTACCCTGGCAGGGGTCCAGGCACTCAACACTCTGTGCTACAGATTATTGAAATGATAGCTGTCACTCAATAGAATATTTTTCAGCCATAAGAAGGAATAAAACACTGATTCATGCCACAACTTGGATAGACCTTGAAAACATTATGCTAAGTGAAAGAAACCAGACACAAAAGCTCCCATCTTATTGTGTGATTCCACTTACATTAAATATCCAGAATAGGGACATTCATAGAGACAAAGAGATTATTGGTTGCCAGGGTTAGGGGAGGGAGAAAGAGGGATAAACCTGGACAGGATACAAGGTTTATTTTGGGGAAATGTGTGTACTCAGTGTGTCTAACTCTTTGTGACCCTAAGGACTGTAAGCCCACCAGCCTCCTCTGTCCATGGATCTTGGGGGTGATGAATATATTTTGGTACTTGGTTATACAGTTGAGTGTACTAATAGCTACTGATCACTTACTTTTAAATGCTTAAGTTTATGTTATTTGAATTTCATCTTTATCTAAAAAAAAAAACCAACAAGGATTTAATACTTGGAACTCACCAACTTTCACACTTCCGCCTTGAGGCTTTTCCACGAACAGGGTGGACAGCTGACTGTTGGCGTTCTGCTTGTCTTGTTCCTCCCCAGCTGGTGATTCACCAATAGACCATTCTAATGAGCAGAAAGGAAGAAAAGGATCATTTCAGGGCCAGGTTCTTTTTAGGCAGACTTACCTGGGTTTCTTTTTCTTGTCAACACGGAAGCTTCTCTTTGTCTAATTAACCTAGATAAATATATCATCATTCTTTCCATCCACCTCCCCACAGCCATTAGTAGAGACTGGGCGATTCCCATTCTTAAAGGGCTATCTCTTTCAGATGGAATCTAATTTCTAGGAATAGCAAAACTTCTCAGAAAGTTTGTTACTCTTTCCTGGCAGCCAAGTTTCCTTTGTTTCCTAATTCTGCCTATCCCCTAACTGATAAATACTCGTTGGAAGGCTATGAAAGCAGAGCCTTAGTGTTTTTCCAGGTGACAGGCTATAAAGCCTTGTCTATACAACAGCTGAGTTGGAAAAGATTAAGGGGATGGATCAGTTTGCAGGTCAAGTGGGAAAGGTCAGACTACCAAGCCTGGCCTCACATGTCTAGATTCTTCACTGTTGTATGATTAGATGATTCCATGATGGTTGTATGATGTGGCCTTAGTTTGACAATTAAGTAACAGATCATGACCTGCAGGCACAGGTTTCAAGAACTCTAGGATCATCCTGAAAGAGAGGGGGAAAAACTAGAAAAACAGAAAGAGAAATAATCTCTTTGAGGCTTTCCCATGAAGACAGACAACCTGGAAATGAAGCTTATTTTGCATTTTCTAGTTTGCACTCCAGGTGCTTAGGAGGTATCAATCAGCTGTCCAATGAGGAGAGTAGGAGAGAGAACTGTAGACAGTTCTTCTGTCTCTGAGAGCTGAATGAAAGGAAGTTCAGTTTCAGACACTAATAACTGGAAAAAAAAGTGCATAGGTTGCCAACACTCAACCTGTTAATGTGTCTTGAGAAGGAGGAAATGTAGATTTAGTTATTTTAGTTCCCATGTGTCAATCATGCTTAGTATTCTTATCCATAGACCATCATTTTCACAGTAAAGTTAATCAATGTTGTCATGTGATTGTACAATTTTAAAAAATACCCAAGTTGATGTTAAAATTTTATGTTGTGTATATTTGTAATAGTGCAGAGTGGCCATTAATATTTGAAATGTGAGAACTTGGATTTTCTGTTTTGCTCACTTGTATCTCAGAAAGGGTCTGCAAAAATGCCCCACCCACAAAGATTCTGTCCATAGCAGAATCAGTCTGCATTCAAACACACTTGTTGGATAAATGAAAGAATAAATAACCATCCAGAATTGTGGCTACAGCAGGTTACATTTGATAGTATTCTTTTTAAGTGTATGTAAATGTCTATAAAAATAGGAATTATTATCTAATGTCAATACATCCCAGGAATGGTGATTTTAAAAGTCTCTTCATCTCTGTGTATTTGCCAAATGTTAAAAAGATAATGATAATGAAACAAAGGAACCTGTGGTGTATGTAGCTAGATTTCTGAATTCGTGTGTGTGTGTGTGTGTGTGTGTGTGTGTGTGTATCATGCAAAATTAATTGTTTCTTAATGCATTAGTTTTCTAGTCAGAGGAATGTAATAAAAGATTGCTATAAAAGCTACAAACTGAATAAAACCAAAATTAGAATCAAATACAGCTTCAAGAAATGAGGTCATTAGTGATTACTATATTAGGATGAGGTCGAGACACCTTGCTTCTGGTACGTTCTCACCTGAATCTTTTCTTTCCAGAGCCCGACTACTCAAACCTGAAAGGCAAGTGTGATTTGGATGACACAAGGGGGAGGGGAGAAAATGGAATGCTGGCTTTAACCTTCTCAGATCCCCCAAATCCTGTCTCTTTTGATGATGGGGAGAAAAGACACTACAAGTTGGTCTGGATGGAAAATCAGCAGAGCTTCAACTTTGAAAACATCTATAAAAGATATGTGTCCTATTTAAAAAACAAGAGTAAAGTTTTACAAATCCACATATCTGAAGAACAAGGGAAAAGAGTATACAGCTGGAGATGAAACACGTTTTTTGCCCCTAAAATTTATATCCAAGAGTTTATACTTTTATTTATTTCACAAAGAAAGCCTCTTTTTAAAAAGTTTCTGATGTTAAAAAAAAATTGCCGTTAAAGCCAACATTTTCCCTCTTTGGCACTGGCAAGAAGGGGGCACCCTGTTCTGAGTTTGGTCTCATTGAGCAACTCTGTCAACCCATCACCTTTACTGTCTGTCAATAATGCTTTACAAAGTGGGGAAAGGAGCTGGAATCATCCTAACCTGGAGGCAGGGCAACAGGAGGGGAGGCGTCCTCTTCATCTGAAATAAGAGAGAGGAATCAAAAGTCAAGGAGAAAAGAACTTCATCCTGAGTATCCTGAGAAAAGAGAAATCTGCAAAAGAAGAAGAGAAACTACACAAAACGCTCAACTGATGAGTAAGCCTTAGAGGACCTGGCACCTGAAAGATTAAACTGTAAGCAAAAGAGAAAAATAAACAAATGTAAATGAGTGAGAGATTTGGATAATCTCAATGAAAGTAGCTTTAAAAATGGTATTCTATGCAAACTTTTTATGTACTTGTAAATTAGAAACAAAATTAATGCAAATAATCTAACTTCAATGAAATCAACAGTGGAGGTGCGTTTTGAGGTCTTATTTTGTAGCAAAAGTCACTGACAGCATAACTCATATACCACAATCATTTGAACACAGACATAAAATCATATATGTTTTTATATAGTTTGATAACTCAATGCCCTCAGAAAGCCTTATAATTAATTCTCCTTCTATATTTAGGAAACAAAAATCAACAATAACTAGTATGTATCAATTTGTTATACTTACTAGCTTCACCAGTAGTTATTTTAGAAATTTTGTCTATCTTTTCCCAAGATTGTATTGGTGTTGGACAATATAATCTGAAAAATATTTACCAANAGTTTGATAACTCAATGCCCTCAGAAAGCCTTATAATTAATTCTCCTTCTATATTTAGGAAACAAAAATCAACAATAACTAGTATGTATCAATTTGTTATACTTACTAGCTTCACCAGTAGTTATTTTAGAAATTTTGTCTATCTTTTCCCAAGATTGTATTGGTGTTGGACAATATAATCTGAAAAATATTTACCAATTTGTAAACTATTTACAAATACTTTATATATGTTTATAAGATATTGGATTGGGCAAAAAATTTTGTTTGTTTTTTCCTGTAACATCTTACAGAAAAACCATGAATGAATTTTTTGGCCAATCCAATATTTATCCATTAAAAAAATTCAAAATATCCATTGTAGTGTTTGTACAAAGACACTGAATATTCCCTTTTCTAAAATGGCTGAATTTCAAAGTGTCTTACATTTTAGATGGTTAAATAGGTGTTTGGTGTTTATCTAAACTTCTGCTCCTTTCCTCCCAAAGCATAAAGACTAGTGTTAGTGTAAATAATAATAATCTTTTACTGAAAATACTAGAATAATTGTGGGCTTCAAAATGCGAACTTAAATGACTATATAAAATAGAGTACAGAAAACAAACACTTGAAACTATTGATTTAAAAAGTGCTTAAAAAAGTCCTGACAAAAAGTAAGTAGCACAGGTACAACATATTGGTATATTTACAACATATATTATTTACTAGTCTGAAATTTCTTAAACTGTCAACCAAATATGTGTTTTATTACCTTTTTTTTTTAAACAAAATAACTAATGTAATGTATAGAAAACCTTAATGTCATATCTTCAGAACCCAAAAGGTGATTCACTGGGTATTGTGGGATTGAAGATTCTTCAGAGGAAAATCTCTTTGGTCAAAGGAGCTTGGGAAACACTAGGCTAAATAAAGTTTCATGTTTGTGTTTGATAGTGTTTATATGCACTTACTGAAAGGTATCTCAGAGTCTTCAGTGCTCATGAGGATGGAGATCAGAAATGATACAGTATTAGCATTTCCCAAACTTAGTTCATGTTTGAATCTTTTCTCCTGGAATATCTATTTACTTTCCACAAACTCTTGGCATTTGGGGAAGTCTAGGTATTTCTGCAAGTTTGAGCCAGTTCCAGGAACTGGTGATGAACTGGGAAGTCTGGTATGCTACAGTCCATGGGGTCACAAAGAGTCAGACATGACTGAGCTGAGATATTTCTGAGCTCTTAGGGTAATTCTACATTTCAGAAAACTTATATAATTAAAATTTTACATAACCAAAAATAAAATCCCTTGCAATGTCTCTATATTATTTGCCATACATTTAACTCAATATGTAGTATTTTATTCGTGTAACCTATTTGAAGGCCTGTATTTACTAAAATACATAAAGAATCTTGATTTAAAGTCCTGTAAAAATTCTTAAAAATGAAGTTTTAAAGCACAACCAAATCCTAGAAAGCAGCTTCCTTTATTATATATTAACTAGGAATTAGAACTATTTTGAGTCAAATGAACACTGCATTTTATACAGGTGTGGTTGTTGTTTGTTTACTTTGTGCACAATGCCTAATGAACCCTAATGAACCCTTGAGTTAATTGTTTAGAAGGGAAGTGATTGGGAAAAGAATACACATTTTCGTAAAACTAAAATGAAAAGAGAAGCCACATTTGAAGCAAAAATTTGATGGGTGAGTAGTTTCAAAGTTCACTAAATTATAAGACTATTTGAGGAACATGCACAACTATTTTAGACTATTAAGATGACACTGTGAAAGTGCTGCACTCAATATGCCAGCAAATTTGGAAAACTCAGCAGTGGCCACAGGNGGTGTTCTTTGGAAGGAATGATGTTAAGCTGAAGCTCCAGTACTTTGGCCACCTCATGCGAAGAGTTGACTCATTGGAAAAGACTCTGATGCTGGGAGGGATTGGGGGTAGGAGGAAAAGGGGACGACAGAGGATGAGATGGCTGGATGGCATCACTGACTCGATGGACATGAGTGTGAGTGCACTCCAGGAGTTTGGTGATGGACAGAGAGGCCTGGCATGCTGCGATTCATGGGGCTGCAAAGAGTCGGACACAACTGAGCGACTGAACTGAACTGAAGGCACCACATAGAAAGCATCACAGCCTTTCATTGCTGTGGCCTGGATTTAACCTGTAGTCAGGAAACTGAGATCCTGCAAGCCATGTGGCACGGTCAAAATAAATAAAGCAGAATCCAAAACTGCTGTCCTGTGACAACCTAGAGATACAGGTTGGGGAAGGTGGTGAGAGGGAGGGCATACGGGTATGCCTTTGGCTGATTCGTGTCAAAGTATGGCAGAAACCATCACAGCATTGTAAAGTAATTATCCTCCAAGTAAAATGAGATGGGATTTTAAAATAAATAAATAAAACTAAAATGTTGACATTAAAAAAAAATAAAGTAGTTTTGTTCCTGTCATCTTTTAGATTGGGAGATAAAATGAAGATGTTGGGATTCTGACCTGAGCTCCTTAAAAAAAATTGCCTGGTTGAATTTTTCTTATCTACCATAGAAAAACAGGTTCTACTGCTTGGAGGAAAATTGAACATCCAATTCTTTTGGGCTCTGCCTAATCCAACATCACACATATGAAAGGTGTGGCATTATACAAAGATCATTTGCAAACAAAAAATGCAAAATATGTAATATTTTCTTATTTCTATTTAAAAGCAAGTACAATAGTGATGAAAACTTAAAGATCTGTTTTTGGCTAAAGATATGGCCTATGTGACATCACAAACTGAAAGCAACAGAACTTTCTTCCTGAGCTACATAGAAGAGAAATTTACCAAAGTTGAATTTTATGTGTCTTTAAGTCATGGGAAAACAGCATTTGTAAAATCATAAAAATAATTCTTTCAACATTGAAGTTCCTGATGAAGAATACCTGGAAAATGGAGAAAGAACTCATATTACAAGCCTGGAATTTTCAGGGGGTCCATATGAAAAATCTGGAAAGTGAGAGAGAGAATCCCAGAAATGTAGAAGGTGTCCATTCCTATAATTCTTTAAGCTCTCTTGGGCATAAAATAACTCCTACCTATGTTTAACTTAAATTGCCTTTTAAAAATTAATTTTTAAAGTATACATACTTAGGACAATTGTTGAGATTTTAGAATATACACAGTTAAAATGTACTATAAACAAACCTCAGTTAAATACAGGTATAATACTTTGTTTCGTACAGATGAATTTATGAATTCCTCAAGCAAGATAGTCAGTTGTAGTAAATATTGGCATATGTTACCAAAATAACAACAGCAGCAAGAACAGTCAATATGGGAGGCAATAACAAAAACAGCTAACATTAATTCATCATGTTTTGAGACATTTGATTAATTCATGGTATTTTCTGAAGGAAACACATGCCTTCACACTTTGGTGCTTCTGAAATCAGGATTCGCTGTTCTATAATTGCATTTATTTAATGAGTTTCCCCCAAAATCTATTAAATCAATGTTTCATTTTATAATGGCTGTGTTTTAAAATGTTGAAATATAGTCATATCAACTTTTAACAAAATTCATTACATATAAATCATGTAGTTAGAATATACAGACCAAGACAATGTTACTGCAGATGTAAATGGACCTAAATGAAGAAAAAAATCATTTCATTTAAGAAATCATATCATTTAGGAGAAATTTGCTGGAACTTCTGCTGAGTCACTTCCTCATCCTATAACCACATTGACGCTAAAAGAAAGACTCTTCATCTCAAGTTATGAGACAGTAAATACACACAGGGTTCATTCGTGAGAGTTCGTGGTAACGTTAATGAAAATGCCTGGGGGAAAAAAGTTTTCATCTCTGTTGCAGCAATAACCAAGGGCAGTTTTTTCTCTTGAAGGAAAATAAAGAGTGGCATTAATGATCCCAGCTGGGCTTGCCAAAAAATATATTGGCTGTAAAGTGATGTTTCAAAATTTAAAAATATATATCAGAACTTAGGCATTAGGATGAGTACTGATCTGCAAGCTGATCTCTGATTCTAATGCTACTGATAGATGTGGAACCACTCATAGGACCAGATTTGAAATGCCCCACAGGGCTAATCGTTTCAGCATGGAAGAGACTCAGTCTCATTAGACTAAGTTCAGACATATGATGTTGATTGATCAAAAGAAAAAAAAAGGTATGACCCCACTTGTGCATCCATGTTATTCTCTACCCATGGCCCTCCATCACAGCTGTCTACTTCCAAAGCTGAAATCCACCGTCCTCTACTAATGGTGTCCTCCTCTCTGAAAAGTGAAAGTGTGAGTTGCTTGGTTGTGTCTGACTCTTTGCCACCCCAGGTTGCATGGACCCCATGTGAGCCTATGTAGCCCACCAAGCTTCTCTGTCCATGGAATTCTCCAGGCAAGAATACTGGAGTGGGTAGCCATTCCCTTCTCCAAGAGATCTTCTCTGCCCAGAGATCAAACCTGGATCTCCCACATTGCAGGGCAGATTCTTTACCATCTGAGCCATCAAGGAAGCCCATTCTTCCTTCTAAGCTCCCTAAAATTGGCTCTAAGAGAGCAAGACCCAGTTCCCAGAACTGCCCCTGGCACATAACCAATGTTCAGTGGATACTTGAGATGAATACATGAATATTGGAATAGAAGGCAGATCTCTAGCCCCACTAAGGATATAGATACTATACTTAGCTTTCCACTGATTTGCTATCTGTGATTATTTTGGAAGAATTCTAAGCCACAGCAGCATTATTTTTTCAAGGACATTATCTTCCAGTAAGATTACTCCAAAAGGGATATCTAAATTCCAATGTTGCTGTTGATTAAACCCATTTCTTCATTGTCATCTTGGTCGTTTCAATTCCAAGACAGTGAGCACTATTAGGGAACAGGATACCTAGAGAGGCAAGTCCAGGGGCAAACAAGCAAATATAAACAAATAATAAACCATTTCCTGAGAAATCAGCTGTTTACCAGAGACTCTGTAGATGTGAAAAGTTGGCACATCTAGTCNCATTTCTTCATTGTCATCTTGGTCGTTTCAATTCCAAGACAGTGAGCACTATTAGGGAACAGGATACCTAGAGAGGCAAGTCCAGGGGCAAACAAGCAAATATAAACAAATAATAAACCATTTCCTGAGAAATCAGCTGTTTACCAGAGACTCTGTAGATGTGAAAAGTTGGCACATCTAGTCACAAACACTACCGGTAAGACTGATATCAGAACCAAACAACATTCTGCGACTACAAAAAAAAAAAAAAAATCAGAATATCACCAGGTTGTCACAGAATGATGCAGTCAATCTGGAAAAGATATTAAGATGGCTTTGCTATGGATGTTGTTCTCTTTTTTAAAATTAATTCAGATTAATATCATCAGAGAGAGCCATGATTAATGACATGCCATCTATGACTGTTTCTATAAACTAAGGTCAGGTTAAGCCCAGAATGTATGTAATGTATGTGGTATAAAGGGAGATTGATGGCTATTTGTTCTCTGTTTGTCCTGATGGCACTAGAATCAATCTAATGAGTGTTCTTAATAGCAAGCATCTTGGAGCTATTAATTGAATATACTTCAACTAATTAGTACACTAAAGTGCAAGAAGTGTTCTAATTCAGATGTGACCATTTCCAGTAATGTTAAATGGGCTGATCTTATATCACCCATGTGGTCTGAGGATGAGCATACATAACACAGCACTGGCATCCCATTCCAAACCTTACTAACTAAGAGCATGCATGGGATCGATGTTCATCCTCCTGCCCAGCAAACAGAAATGAAAATCTATCTAGATTACCATTGTCTGTACGCTCAGCAGCTAAGTCAGCACGGAAATTCAACTGATCATTCATTCTACAGGTATTTATTAGGAGATCGCCATATGCAGCTCTCTGCCAGATGCTGGAAGAAATGAGATGAGAGGTCCAAAGAGGTGTTAAGATTTGGTGCCTGACCATCACAAAGCTTACAGCCTGTTAGGAAAAGGAGTGAACAATTAATACAAGATTAAGTGGAGAAAAGGGTGATTTAATGACACACACAATCAGTCCAAGAAAAATCAGGAGAAAGAAGAGGAAGTGAAAGTAAGTTAGGATGGTCATGGGAAAAAGCAGCACCTACCTTGAATGGTTAAAAACAATTAGATGGACTGAGGGTTGGGGAGGGTGAAGGACAGAGATTCTAGTGTAAACTGGAAGGCAGATCTGTTGCACCTGTCAGTCTTGCTCACGTTCATGCAAGAATTCTTTCTCAGCCAGAGCTATATATGTAGAAATGATTATTATGTCTACTTTACACTTAAGTATTTTCTTTGAAATTTCCCTGTCCTTGATGAAAGTAATAGTTGAAGGGGACTGGATATTTAGAAATAACTTCCACCACCTACCTTCTTTATTTAGGGATGTCACTTTCTATCCTAAATCGATTTGCTTTCTAGGCATGTAGAGCAAACACATACATGGCAGTTTATGTTCCTGAGCATGTGACTGCATGTGGCCATGACCTTGTTTAACTTCTGCAAATGTCAGAAAAAAAAAATGTTACTAGTTTCAAAATGCCCTTCTTGGTCATAATGACCTTGCTCTTTCATCATATTATGTTCTGCATAAAGAGCGTTTTGGATTGGTAGACTGGTTGGTTGGTTGATTTTAACTTAAAGGTGGGCATTTTCTCATTTAAACACACAAACATAATATAGTTTTTCAGATTAAGGGTCAGGCACAGGCTTTGTTAAAACTTTGACAGTTTGCCTTCTGGGATTACATCATCTGCTCTGTTGATTAAGCCTTACAGCCTAGTCCAAGCACCTTTCCAAATCTGGAAACAAAGGTGTACACTATCATCCTTGTAAAGAATAATGTTACAATAACTTCAGCCAGGATGTCCAAACCTCCTTGAACCCATCTCATGTAAGGTGTTCTAGGAGTTTGCACTCTGCATTCCATAAGCAAACAACCTTCAGACTGGTCCATGTGGCTGGGATTAGCATTCATGTTACTATCCATGGAAGCCACTGAAGGTCAAGGACAGTGAGTGTACTAACATTAGGTATTCATTTATGAGAGCTGTAAATTCAAGTTAGCTGAAGAAAAGTAGTCCAATGTACTGAAAGAAAGAAAAAAAAAGTATTTTACTAATGTATAGAAGATAATACTATCATAGGAATTCGTTAATGAAATTTAACATAGTAAGAACAAACAGAAGGGGTTTCCAGAAAAAAAGAGAAATAATGAATTATTCCAGAATTTAAACCATGTTTTTCATTGCACAAATACCAAATAAAAATTTTAAATGGTGATACAGATGTACAAAGTAAAATTGTCATCTACCTCAGTGGAAACTTTCTTCTATAGGAGACTAATGCCCCTTGACTTGAGACAAATGGTCAGGAATGACAACGACTTCCTCCATGGGGAAACAAAGGAATTAGTATTTCATGGATCCATGAAAAAGTATATAAGGATCATTCATTTTCTAAAACTAGACTACCCCCATATAAAGTGAGACTAGAATAATAGTACAGAAATGAATGCTTCCAGTTCAATAAAGAGTAACATGATACTTGCTTAAACTTGTATTATCCCTCTATATACCTCATTATATAAACCTACATGAATGCAAAGTGTTGCAAAACGGGATGCTAGTTTTCAAAATTACTAGTGAAACCTGGAACAGTTTACACACTAACATGAAAACATTCAATTAAAAAAAATCTGGGTAATCAAGAAAGCTTTCCAAATTGGTGTAATCCCAAGAACGACCAGACATTTCTTTTCCTTCACATGCACATGGGAACTTGGAAACTACTAATAAATTTGCTGGCATCCCAGCAAGTTCTTGTGATAGTATCGTTGCTGCTTTTCTTTTGAAAATGTGATGAAAACTGATCAAAGCACCATTTGTCATTAATGTTGATTAGGTTGTGCAGATAAAATGCCAAGGAAGAACTCTAAACCACACTGATGAAACATACTGCAGAGAAATTCTTTGGGGCCTCCATGGTAATCATTGCTGAGCTCTTTCTGCTTCTAGCTTTGTTGAATTCAGCTTCACTTTCCCTCCCTCTAACTCACCTTTTCCTGGTGAAGTTCCGGCCTCCTTTTCTTTATTTGGTTCTGTGTGGAAAGTACAAGCACACTTTAAAAAATACGTTAAAGAGAGTATTTTATTGTGTGATAAGCAATGGGGTAGAGGTGGGGAGAGAAGAATTAAGGACCTCAGAATAGAGCATAAATGATGCTATGTACTCCTTTAATATGCTATACATGAATTGCAAATTGGGGAATTATAGAATCACATATAAACTTAATAAAAGCAGCTAATAAATCTGATCATCTTGGGGAAAAAGTGTTCACAAAATCATGCAAAATGGATTTTGCTAAAAACAGCTTAGCTATGCTAGGACCATATTATAACATACTGGTTTGATAACAGTATAAAGTTTGATCACTTCATTTTAGACTCCAACAAGAGACAGATTTTTTAAGAAAGTTTGAAGTCCAATAGTTTGGACCTCAGATAATATTAAAAAGTCAGGGATAAAATCTGCAGTTGTACAGTGGTTTCAAAGAGAACATTTGGGTGCCCATATTAATCTTCTCGGTTGAGCTGAGTGGCAATAAATACAATGCAAGAGCAAGAACATCAGATTGTATCAGCTGAGACCCTCTGGTTTGTATCTCTCCATTTAGAATCATATGAGTCTAGAATCCTGCAGTGTCTGACTTGTGGTGTATGTAAGAAAAGAATCATTTCAACCATGAATTCTCTCTCTCTCTTTAAAAATTGATGAATAGACATCTGAATCATAGCTAACTAATAAGGACACATTCTATGAGGCCCCCTAAGGACACATTCTATGAGGCCCCCTGGTAATCATGACCAAGCTCTTTCTGCTTCTAACTTTGTTGAATTCAGTCTCAATCTCCCTCCTCCAACTCACCTTTTGCTGGTGCAGTTCCAGCCTCCTCTTTATTTGGTTCTGTGTGGAAAGTATAAGCACATTTTAAAAAGTATCTTAAAGAAAGCATTTCATTTCACAAGGTGGAGGTGGGGAGAGAAGAATTAATGATGACAGAATGGATCAAGAATAATGCTATGCACTCCTTTAATATGCTGTACATAAACTGCAAATTGGGGAATTATAGAATCACATATAAACTTAATTAAAGCATCTAACAAATCTGATCCTCTTGGGGGGAAAGTATACATAGAATCATACAAAACAGATTTTGCTAAAATAGCTTAACTATGCTGGGATCATATTACAACATACTGGCTTGAAAGTAGTATAAAGTTTGATCACTTCGTTTTAGACTCCAACAGGAGACAGACTTTTAAAGAAAGCTTGAAGTCCAATAGTTTGGACTTCCAGATAACACTAAAAAGTCAGGGATAAAATCTGCAGTTGTACAGTGGTTTCAAAGAGAACATTTGGGTGCCCATATTAATCTTCTCGGTTGAGCTGAGTGGCAATAAATACAATGCAAGAGCAAGAACATCAGATTGTATCAGCTGAGACCCTCTGGTTTGTATCTCTCCATTTAGAATCATATGAGTCTAGAATCCTGCAGTGTCTGACTTGTGGTGTATGTAAGAAAAGAATCATTTCAACCATGAATTCTCTCTCTCTCTTTAAAAATTGATGAATAGACATCTGAATCATAGCTAACTAATAAGGACACATTCTATGAGGCCCCCTAAGGACACATTCTATGAGGCCCCCTGGTAATCATGACCAAGCTCTTTCTGCTTCTAACTTTGTTGAATTCAGTCTCAATCTCCCTCCTCCAACTCACCTTTTGCTGGTGCAGTTCCAGCCTCCTCTTTATTTGGTTCTGTGTGGAAAGTATAAGCACATTTTAAAAAGTATCTTAAAGAAAGCATTTCATTTCACAAGGTGGAGGTGGGGAGAGAAGAATTAATGATGACAGAATGGATCAAGAATAATGCTATGCACTCCTTTAATATGCTGTACATAAACTGCAAATTGGGGAATTATAGAATCACATATAAACTTAATTAAAGCATCTAACAAATCTGATCCTCTTGGGGGGAAAGTATACATAGAATCATACAAAACAGATTTTGCTAAAATAGCTTAACTATGCTGGGATCATATTACAACATACTGGCTTGAAAGTAGTATAAAGTTTGATCACTTCGTTTTAGACTCCAACAGGAGACAGACTTTTAAAGAAAGCTTGAAGTCCAATAGTTTGGACTTCCAGATAACACTAAAAAGTCAGGGATAAAATCTGCAGTTGTACAGTGGTTTCAAAGAGAACATTTGGGTGCCCATATTAATCTTCTCGGTTGAGCTGAGTGGCAATAAATACAATGCAAGAGCAAGAACATCAGATTGTATCAATTGAGACCCTCTGGTTTCTATCTCTCCAATTAGAATCATATGAGTCTAGAATCCTGCAATGTCTGACTTGTGGTGTATGTAAGAAAAGAACTGTTTCAACCATGAATTCTCTCTCTCTATTTAAAAATTGATGAATAGACATCTGAATCATAGCTAACTAATAAGGACACATTCTATGGGGCCCCCTGGTAATCATGACCAAGCTCTTTCTGCTTCTAACTTTGTTGAATGCAGTCTCACTCTCCTCCCCCAACTCACCTTTTGCTGGTGCAGTTCCAGCCTCCTTCTCTTTGTTTGGTTCTGTGTAGAAAGTACAAGCACATTTTATAAAGTATCTTAAAGAAAGCATTTCATTTCACGAGGTGGAGGTGGGGAGAGAAGAATTAATGATAACAGAGTAGAGCATAAATGATGCTATGTACTTCTTTATTACACTGTACATGAATTACAAATTGGTAAATTATAGTAGAGTCACATTAAACATAATTAAAGCAGCTAATAAATCTGATCACCTTGGGGGGAAAGTGTACATAAAATCATGCAAAATAGATTTTGCAAAAATAGCTTAGCTATGCTGAGACTACATTGCAACATACTGGTGTGGAAATAGAATAATGTATGGATCACCTCATTTTAGACTCCAACAATAGACATTTTAAGAAAGTTTGAAGTCCAATAGTTCAGACCTCTAGATAATATTAAAAAGTCGGGGATAAAATCTGCAACTGTACAGTGGTTTCAAAGAAAATATTTAGGTGCCCATATTAATCTTCTCGGTTGAGTTGAGTGGCAATAAATACAAGAGCAAGAAATAAAATTGTATCAGTTGAGACCCTCTGGTTTGTACCTCTCCATTTAGAATCATGAGTTTAGAATTCTACAGACAGTGATTGACTTATGGTATATGTAAGAAAAGAATTGTTTCAGCTATAAATTCTCTCTCTCTCTTTAAAAATTGATAAATAGACATCTGTGATCATAGTTAACTAATAAGGACACATTCTATGGGGCCTCCTTGGCAATCATGACCAAGCTCTTTCTGCTTCTAACTTTGTTGAATTCATCCTCACTTTTCCTCTCTTCAACTCACCTTTTGCTGGCGCAGTTCCAGCCTCCTTGTCTTTACTTGGTTCTGTGTGGAAAAGTACAAGCACATTTTATAAAGTATCTTAAATAAAGCATTTAATTGTGTGATGAGCAATGATGTGAGGGGGGAATCAAGAAATTAATGACAACAGAACAGAGCAGAAATGATGCTGCATACCCCTTTATTACACTATATGGGAATTATTATGAACTGAAGAATGATAGTGTAGAGTCACATTAAACTTTTAATAAAACAGGTAATAAATCTGATCATGTTGAAAAAAGTACACATAGAAACATGCAATACAGATTTCTTTAAAATAGCTTAGCTATGCAGAGACCATGTTATAGCATGCTGGTATGAAATGAGTATAAAATGTTGATCACTTCATTTTAGACCCCAAAAAGGGATAGACTTTTTGAAGAACCTTCTTCGAAACTTCTTGGTTAATTTGTGTGGCAAAAAAATCTAACACAAGGGCCGAAACATCAGATTTTATCAGTTGAGACCCTCTGGCTTGCATCTCTAATTAAAATTGTATTATCAATAGTTTAGATACCTACAAATGGTGTCTGACTTATGGTTTATGCAAGAAAAGAATTGTTTCAACCATGAATTCTCTCTTTCTTTTTTGATTGATGAATAGACATCTGAATCTGAATGAACTAATATGGATAATTTTACCAGAGTTTGGGAGAAGACTTGTTTTAGGAACAGGGGGTCAGTATTGCATAATAAATATGAAACACGGCATAACAAGGGAAACTTTACAGTGGTCCAGTGACAGCTGCTGATCTGGAGAGGAGAAAGGAAAGGTTATATCTGTATTGGCCTGCAGGTTCTCAGCGTCCTCAGTGCTGGCAAAATAAAAAAAAAACATAAATCTGTATGTGCAAGGAGAAAACATACCAAAGAAGTTCCTAAGAAGACTGTCACACATAGGTTTGAGAGAAAGCTAAACTTGAGCTTGCCCCCATTTGAACTAAATGGCACTGAAGCTGTTTCATTTATTTGTCATGAATGCTAAGACACTTCAGTCGTGTCCAACTGTTTATGACCCCATGGATTGTAGCCTGCCAGGCTTCTCTTTCCATAGGATTCTCCAGGCAAGAATACTGGAGTGGGTTGCCAATTCCTTCTCCAGGGTGTCTTTCTGACTCAGGGATTGAATCTGCATCTCCTGCACTGGCAGGCAAATTCTCTACCACTGAGCCACCAGTATATCTTACTTAATTGTTCTCTGGCCTGTATTTTATTATCTAATTGGCTGTAAGCAAACTGAATACAGGGAAATGTTTCCTACTAAGAGTTCTTCCACTCTAGATACAGTACATTTGCACACAGCTATCAGGAAGCTCTGTATCCTGCTAAAGGGTTAGGGCATATGGAAAATATCCTGTGAATAATTATTTACTGGATTCCAATTTCTCATCTTGTGAGAGAGGGCACTTTGGTGCCTTGATGGGTAAAGAAAAGTAAAAGTGTTGTTGCTCAATCATGTCCGACTCTTTGCAACCCTGTGGACTATAACCCGGCAGGCTCCTCTGTCCATGGGATTTCCCAGGCAAGAATACTGGAATGGGTAGCCACTTCAGTGGATCTTCTCGACCCAGAGGATCTTCCCGAGCCAGGGACTGAACCCAGGTCTCCCATATTGTAGGCAAATTCTTTACTGTCTGAGCCACCAGGGAGGTCCATCTTCATAGGAAAATGCATGCAATTCTGGTTGCCTCCACCGTGGGGGCCATTTGAGTAGGCAGACAAATGGTCCTGGAGATTCCATTTGAACTTGCCATTCTTCCACTCTCATTCTTTTCCTTAGGTGTCGGATAAAAAAAAGCAGGCTTCACTTGCGTTGCTAGACACTCCCTCTATCTGCCAAATTCACTGGAACTCTTTATTGCTTGTTATCTGTTGCCACCTGCTGGACAATAGAGTACTAGGGACGAGCAGTTTTTGCTGTTGAGACTTCGAGGCCACCAAACCTTCCTGGAAACTCCCCTGGGAGTTTCTGGAGGTTCTTGATGGTGACACAGTTCAAGTAAGGAGAGGGCTGCTCATCTTCCAGGGCTAAGGATGAAATATATGTTTACCTTTAGCTATGTGTGAAAAGGCATTATCTATCCTTCAGCCCCTTGGAGACTCAGCCTCCAAGAGAAAGCGTGAGCATAAGAACTTTGGCCCAGCTTCATAGGTTTTATAAGTGTATGATGTGCCATCCAAACCAGATTAACATAAGAAAGTTATATAAACACAAGGTACAGTTATGATTACAAACCCGTGACAGCCAGGAGTTAGCTTAATACTCACAGCTTCCATGGAGGACAAATCACGCTGGGATGGATGTTCTGTGCTTGCAGACTAAACATGTAAGACTGTAATTTTTTACTCACCTTCTGGGGGTGGAGCTGGAGCTGGGGCCAGCACTTCATTTTCTAGAAATGAAAAGAGAAATGGAAGCGTCAGTCTCTGTTATCCTGAGAAAAGTTACTTTCCACAGCTCCAGGCTCTGCTCAACTCCATCTTCCAGAGACTGACAAGAGAGGAAACGCATCAGCCCAAGGCACACTGTCTTTTGGAGTATGGCATGAAGTGAGGACCTAAACGTGGTTTGAAGATATGTAGACTTCCAGGAGAGGCAGGGTGTAGTAATGGACAGAGATTGGCTGAAATGGGCATCCAGAAGTCCTTCTACTTCGTTATATTCTTGGGCAGCAGGCAGAGCATTTAATGGCACTGAGCCGGTTTCCCTTCCCTGGAAAAATGGACACGGCACCTATCTCATATGTTTAGGGTTGCTGTGAGGCTGAAATGAGACACAGTGAGTACCAAGCATGTCCCTTAGAACCTCAGGTGCTCAGAAAATGAGTCCCCAGGTTCCTCAGAGAGCAAGAGCACTACAGCATCACCAACAGCAGCATCTCTTTCTGAACGACGATGGGAACCAAGTCCTCTGGCTTTGCAGCACTTCCTTTTATCATAAAGTAAACCACTGTTCACTGGGAAAGAGAACCAGCCCCCCTCATAGTCACAGTCATTCTTGGAAGTTTGTATGCCTGGAGATATTTTGCCTACACTAATCCAAAGTTCTTGGGGTTCTGGTTTTGAGTTTTTATACTTGGCTTTGGGTACCCAGTATTATAGCAATCTGGCAGTCAAGTCTGTTAAAGAAACTTCTACTGAAGAATATATGTCCAGGGTGGTGGGAAGGAGATCCAAGAAGGAGAGGGTATATGCATACATATAGCTGATTCTCTTCATTGTACAGCAGAAACTAACAGAACATTGTAAAGCAATTATATTCCAGTAAAATAAAAGAATATATATCCAAGTAGCTAAAGGCGTATCTTATGAACAACGTGCATAGAATTTCCCCTGCTGAATCCCTATGGATGCCCAGAACAGGGAATTAGTGATGGGTATCTGAATCCGCTGCTCCTACTTTAGGGCAGGAAGAGTGAGTTAATGAAAGTGATCTTTTTTTTAAAAAAAATTACTTTTTGTTTGATAAATAAACATCAAAGAAAATTTTTTGTAGTCGAAGCATATTGTGGGATCCCAGGAGTTTTAGCTTTGTCCAGATCTATGATTTTCCAGAGTTTCCCCACAAGTGGCTCTTTCCAAGCAAAGAGGACAATACCTCACAACAAGCAGCTTGGTCTGAGAATCATCAGTGCCCCGATTTAGTCTAGGCAGGCTGGGAGGAGACAGAAGAAGGAGCCTGCATTGCAAGAGCAGCAAAGGAAGAGAGGAGGAATGCAGGGCTGCCAGGAGACAGCGACGTCTTTTTCATCACTAATGTTTTGTGCCGGGTATAAACTCCAACTTACTGCTTAAGATGCACAATTACTGCATTTTCATACAAATGATCGTAAGCAAGTATATTACAATTTATTATGGGGGAAATATAACCAAAGGAGAAAAGACGTATCACCGTGCGGCAGAAGATACCGTGCAGGATGTGACATGGTTTGGTGATGCGGTGAAAGCAGAAGCGTCCCATAGATGGCACACCAGAGACGCTTTCGTTTCTTTGCCACGTCATGGAAAGGATCTTTCCTGCCAGTGTCAACCCGGAGATGAAACCCTCCGTCAAAGGATTTTATTTTCAGAGCTCTGACTGTGGCGATGGAAATCTAATATTGACCTCTGAGCTTTGGGTGAGCTGAGGCTGCACATGGATATCAGAATACCGAGAGTCAGGAGCCAGCGTCTTTGACACTCTATCTTTTGGACGGGGCCATTGTCATCCAATGCCCGTGGACCTCTTCCTGGCTCCCTTTAAGACAAGTTTCTCCGAGAGGGAGGGGATATGTGTAACCCTATGGCTGATTCACGTTGCATGGCAGAAACTAGCACAACACTGTGAAGCAATTATACTCATTAAAAAATACACGAAGAGAGAAAAGTGTTTCCCTGCCTTCCAATCTCTTTTCCCCATGACGGCAGGCTCACCTATGCTCTCAGTCTTTCAGCCTGTTCCTCTACTCGCGAAGGCGCCTGTTACCTACTAGGTTGGGTCTACACTCCTCAGGTTAAAGGTCAAAGCCATTGCTGGCAGGCACCTCCTACCGCTCCCTCTTCTCATTACACTGGTGGCCCCTCTGTTCTAGAGCTGGTTTCTTTTTTCACCTTCTGACCTTTCTGCCACTGAAAAGAGTGATGATCTTCTCCCCAACTGACCTTTTGTGTTTTTTTCTCTACATGTGACTGCGTCAGACAGGCCTAGGTTCGAACCCTGACTCTACATCTTAGGAGTTGTAAAATCGAGGACAATTCCTTAATCTCTGTCAGTCTTGGCATGCTCATCCATGACATAGGGATAATAAGATAAATGAGCTCTTAGGGTGCTAATCCTATGTAAAATGCACAACACAGTTCCTGGCGTGTAGAGAGAGCCCTACAATTTGCAGCAGTAACTATTACCATTATTATTCTTTGGCAATCTTGGTCTGTTTTTTTGACATGTCTCTTAAAGTCTCTCAGAGCTGGTTATACCATTCTGTTCCCCTTCTTTATTCTGGAGGCATTCTGGACCACCTTATAATACACTCTATTCCTTAATTATATAACAGTTTCTAAATCATGCAGTAAGATATGAAAAAAATATGTGGAAGGATTACAATGGAGGAAAAATTATTTTATTATTTCTCAGATGAAATCATCATCACACACACACAAAAATTCAACTAAATCTATAAACAAATATTTTAAAATAATGTTACCTTAATAAGGTTGCTAGGCTGGAGGTAGTTAGAAAATAATGTAAAAAAAATACCATTATTGTACTATAAAATAAAGTCCACAAAGTAAAATATCTAGGAATAAACCTAATTAAAAATGTGTAAAATTCTTATGCAGAACTTTATAAAACACTATTGAGGGAAATTAAGGGAAATCTAAATACATATTTATGAACTGGAAAAACATTATTTTCCAGCTGCCTCCATATATTTGTGTTTCTTTTTTGTTTTTTTTTTGGAGTGTTTTTAGCCTCACTTCACAACATGCAGAATTTTAGCTCCCCAACTACCAATTGAACCAGCACTCGTAGCGTTGGAAGTGCCATATTTTAATCACTAGATCACCAGGGAAGTCCCATATGTTTCCTGTCCCTCTCAACTAAACAAAAACAGGGATCTTTGATTCCTTTCCCATCTCCCTAGTACCTCTTCTTATTGTTAAAACCACTTTAAATGAATTGATTTTAAAAAATTAACAAGAGATTCTTCGGTCACTGTGTGAACTATCAAATTGGCCATGCTTTCTCAACATCTTTGTAAACAAAGGCCCATTTTGTAAGGAAAGCTGTGGTTGCTTAAAATCTTATTTTGGAAAAAAGGCCAAGGGTGAATTCTAATTAAATAAACAAAAGAGAACGTTTCTTGACAGTGAAACTGTAAAAATGCCCTGACTCTGTATTCTTCATTTTTGTGATGTCTGTAGCCCCAGTGTTCTATGTAACAACCCCCAAAACAAACCAAAATGACAATTTAAAGGGCTTAGTTCAACTTCCAACAAATCCACATTTCATCCATCACTAACAGTCAACTATGTCAGATACTCAGAACTACAGAAACATTATAGGGTATTACTGCTGGTGCATTTTTAGGGTAGTTGTGGCAAACAGAAATAGGAAAAAGCATGCCTGCCTGGTGAGTAGGCAGAGCCAGAGTGTTTCCTTCTTAAAATCATAGAAACACCATTATTTTACAGCCAGTGAAGGAATAAATAAATAACAACCATGTATTGGCCACTCACTGCATGCAGGACCTAGTCTATATTCCTTCCTACCAACCTTACAACACTCTGCAGTCAGTATTACCATTATCCTCATTTACAGATGGGAACTGAGGCCCTGTGGGGTCCCACAGCCCCTGAAGAGTGGAACCAGGCTCTGACCCAGGTCTGCTTGAGTCGGTACCTGGCCTCTTCAGGATGGACGTGAACTTCCCTTCTCAGCTGTTCGCTCTTGTGGAGGCAGAAATGGGCTGATGGACTTTGCAGAGATTTCACTGCGTTTTCCCCTGCTGAACTGATTGGTCTGATGGTCAAGGCCACATTGCCTCATTTAGATGTTGCCCCAGGGAGCAAAATATGCCTCAGTTTCCTCATCTGAGTAACAAAAATAATGACAGAACTCATCTCAAGGGTTGCGGCAGGAATGAAGGGGTTCCTGCAGGGACAGGGAATGCAATAGATGTCATAGATACTTTCTCTCTCTTTTCATAGTTCTCATGATTTCATCATGACACATCTGGGAGAATGACACTCCTGTCTTTCCTCACATGCCACCTCCTGAGATCTGCCTTATTTCATGGGCTACATCACTTTAGACCATGTTTGGGATTGGAGTGGCGTCTGAGGAAGCATCTGAGAATTAAACAAAGGAGGGAGGCCCCTCACTCTTCTACTGTAAAATGGCAATAATTAATATTTTGATGAGTTCTACAAGTGGCGCTAGAGGTAAAGAACCTGCCTGCCAATGCAGGAAATGTAAGAGACTCAAGTTTGATCCCTGGGTCAGGAAGATCCCCTGGAAAAGGAAATGGCAATCCACTCCAGTATTCTTTCCTGGAGAATCCCATGGATAGAGGGGCCTGGAGGACTGTAGTCCATGGGGTCGCAAAGAGTCAGACACGACTGAAGCGACTTAACAGACAACACACACGCACATGCATTACAGAGTTTGCACAATTAAGTAAATCGATCAATCAAATCAATCCTGATGGAACAAAAAGCATAAGAAGATGAACTCTCAATAGATTTCAAGGCATTTGAAACAAAGTCCAGCTGTTCTAAACCTGAAGGGATGAGGAACCAGGAATGGTGAGAGCCAAATAGCACATAACTTAGTCTGAAAATAAGCCACTATGGGTATATTTTGGGGCCTTGAGACATCTCCGATTTTGCCTTTAAAAAAAAAAAAAAAAAAAAAAACCTCTTCATGTATCTCTCTTACTCATTTGTTTGTCTCTGACAGGCTTTGTCATGTCCTGCTTTGACCACACCTCCAGAAATCAATTGCACATTCCCCAAATCCATTTGCTGCCTCTATAACATTAATTCATTCACAATGATTTCCACTGTACTCCCACTGACTAGGGACTGTAGAAAGAAGCTCCCACACAAGTGGAATTTATTGAGCCTCATTATGAATTTAACAAGGATGGGGTTTATAAAGGCAGCTAAGATGAGATGCCCGTGTTTAAGAATCTCAGAGGTAAATTAAGTGGCTTTTCTACCGGTTTAGTCACCAAGCCAGAAGGCTTTCCTATCCCGAAATATTTGAGACTCAGCACTTCCACAGTCCTTCTGGTGCTCCTGACACTGTTATGAGCACACGGATCATCTTGGGGTTTGATCAAGTGCAGGTTCTGACTCTGGGGATCTGTTGGGAGGTTTCCAGATTCTGCATGTCTAACTGGCTCCCCACTGATGCTAGTGCTGCTGGTCCATGACACACACTTTGAATAAGGAGGCTCAGACTGTGCCGTAAGTATCACTGAATCCTCTCCCATTCCAAACATGACTGTGAGTGGTAATGGGTTCACAGTACATGCACTTCTTTGATCACAAGCTTCTTGAGGACAAGGCCTGTCTCCTCCTCCTTTTCAAATTCCACACAGCAGGTGCTCTATAAATATAGTTGACTGGCAGGCTGTTTCTACCCACACAAAAGCCCCTTCTGCTCACTGCCAAGAAATCAAGAACCATCCCCTGGCACTCCAAGGGCAGCTTTCTTCATCTTTCTTACCCGTAGGGTACACTATGTCTCCTGCTGGTGACCCTTTCGCTGGCTGACTTCTCCCAGGCACACACCCAACTTCATCATTTAGATTCTTCTTATTGTCAACATACCTTCTATCTTGAAAGAGCAATTAGGACCAGAGTTTTGACCTCCAAAACACCCTTTGGGGACTTCCCTGATGGTTCAGTGGCTAAGACTCTGACCTCCTAATGCAGGGGGCCCAGGTTCAATCCCTGGTCAGGAAGCTTGACCCCACGTGACACAACTAAGACCCAGCGAAGTCAAATAAATGAATAAATAAAACGACCACCTCTTGCCTTTCTAAGGATTCCCTGTTTCAAAATCTAGGCTAGTTTTCTCAGCAAATAACCCTCAGCCAACCATGCCAATCCCATCGTCACCCAGCTTTACCATGTGGCAACAGTCAGGAAACACAAGGCCAGGGAAGCTCCCTAATTTGTGAGATTTGAGCAAATAGGCATCTATTGAGGTTGTTGTTTGTTGTTTATTCAGTTGTGTCTGACTCTTTGTGACTATAAAGAGGAGCCACCGATGCCTCGGTCCACGGAATTCTTCAGGCAAGAATGCTGGAGTGGGCTGCCATTTCCTTCTCCAATGGCTGCTGTATTTCTGCTTATTCAGAAACCAAAGGGCAGGGACTTCCCTGGCTGCCCAGTGGTTAAGACTTCGCCTTCCAGTGCAGGGGCTGTGGGTCCAATCCCTGGTTGGTGAGCTGAGATCCTACAAGTGGCCAAGATTATCTTGTGGCCAAAGATCCTATCTTGTGGCCCAATAACCAAAGCATTAAAACAAACAAACAAAAAGAAGGAATATAGTAACAAATTCAACTTAAAAAAAAAAAAAAGGCAAATTCCATAGGACTTTTCTCCCAGGTGAATAAAGTTGGCTTTTTGTCCCCTCATCCATCCTTTCCCATTGTCTCCACTGGAAAACAGACCAACAGGATGGACTCAAGAAGCAGGGTTAAGTAAGTTGCTGTCTTTAAATAGTTTTGAATTAAAAAGAAAGAAAGAAAGAAATCCGTATATTCTGAAAAATTAAACCCAGGAAATATTTTCATGGACAACATAAAAATCAACCTGCCTCTGACCCAGCAACTAAGGCTCCTTCAGCAAGGGCGGTCGCCCTTGATCCTCCTTAATTCACGGATATAGCCTTTCTTTCCCTTTGCGACACTGACATGCTTTCAAAGGGCTTGATCTATTTATGGTGGATTTTTCCTATGACCACCTACTGTAAGAAGCACAGGTATGCCACCAATGGCAGGCCCGCACAGTTAGTGCCAGGGCCTTCTAATTGACGGGCACTGGTGGCCGCTATGAAAGAGACAGCCCATATGTGGTTCCTGTCTCTGCTGAAAGACTAGGTGCCCAGTACTCCATAAATGGTTGGCTCCCTCCAGTGCGGTCTATTTCTATTTCCCATAATCAAAGATCCCATGGTCAATACATTAAAGAGGAAAAAATGCTAAGTTTTAATAGGCGGCATTAACCTGCCTCTCTTTCTGTGTCTATACACCAAAATGATATAAACAACCCAGGTCTCTTCTTCCCATGGGCTCACTGCTCAAATAATATACTGTTTGATTTACTTAAAAAATTATTTTATAGGCCCTCATGTGCAATTTAATTTAGGCTTTTAACAGCACAGAGAGCATAATTACATTATATGAATATGTTAATAGGCATTGGAAAGATAATCAGAACACATAATAACAGCTGTTATCATTAAACGTCTATTTTTGTGTTTATGTGGCTTTCTGTCACTTTTTCTTGGATAAAACAAATGTGCTAAAACCACACCTGGGGTGCAGGAGAAAATTGCATGCTATTCTTAATTATTATTTCTTATTCTCAAAGTCAAATTCTTTTTTTTTTCTTAATTTTTATTTACTTTTGGCCACCCTACATGGCATATGAGATCTTAATTCCCCAACCAGATATCAAACTCACATCCCCTGCAGTGGAAGTACAGAGTCTTAACCACTGGACCACCAGGAAATTCCCTAAAAGTCAAAATTCTTGGTTTGAAATAAAATATGTGAATGCTTTATATATTGCAAATGTTGTGGTAAATAAGGCTTTATCTGGCCAACTCTTGTAACTTTTGGTACTATAGCACTGTCTTCTCTTTTGGATTAAATATACAATAAACACCGTTGATAGTGAAGTCTGGCACAAGTCATGTCACAGCCCATCTCTCATATGCCTAGATAACAGCACAATGGAAACCACTTTAATATAAAATATTGTCTGCATGGGGACATTCATTGCACTTAGAGAAGTTTTGATTATATAAATCATAAAAGCCACCAAAAAATTAGTAAACAGGAATGACAGTGGATTTGCACTGACCATATTGCTTATGCATCAGAGATCAAGATTTTCATATACAAATTAGATGTAATTTAATGTTTTCACAATTATATGATTCTTTTGTCTCTTGTTCTATTCGCTATGGGCCACAGGTCTGGATTTTATACCTTGGAATTTAAGAGGGGATTATACATGAGCAGAGAAGGCAATGGCACCCCACTCCAGTACTCTCGCCTGGAAAATCCCATGAATGGAGGAGCCTGGTAGGCTGCAGTCCATGGGGTCGCTAAAAGTCGGACACGACTGAGCGACTTCACTTTCACTTTTCACTTTCATGCATTGGAGAAGGAAATGGCAACCCACTCCAGTGTTCTTGCCTGGAGAATCCCAGGGACGGGGGAGCCTGGTAGGCTGCCGTCTATGGGGTCGCACAGAGTCGGACATGACTGAAACGACTTAGCAGCAGCAGTATACATGAGCTCCAAAGAATTGATGTTTTTGAACTGTGGTGTTGGAGAAGACTATTGAAAGTCTCTTGGACTGCAAGGAGATCCAACCAGTCCATCCTAAAGGAAATCAATCTTGAATATTCATCGGAAGGACTGATGCTGAAGCTGAAACTCCAATACTTTGACCACCTAATGTGAAGAGCTGACTCATTTGAAAAGACCTTGGTCCTGGGAAAGATTGAAGGCAGGAGGAGAAGGGGACGACAGAGGATGGAATGGTTGGATGGCATCACTGACTCAGTGGGCATGGGTTTGGTTGAACTCCGGGTGTTGGTGATGGACAGGGAGGCCTGGCGTGCTGCGGTTCATGGGGTTGCAAAGAGTCAGACACGACTGAGCAATTGAACTGAACTGATACATTTTTTAGAGGCAATTATATACTGACAACAGAAAATCTCAAAGTATGATCTGGGATCCCCAAGAGCCCCTGAAATCCTCTTGAGGAGTTCATGTGGTCAAAACTATGTTCATAATAATGCTCAAACATTTTATGCCCTTTTTACTCATTCTTTCACAAACAGGCAGTGGAGTTTTCCAAAAGGTATATAATGTGTGGCGGTGTTAACACTTTGACAGCTAATAGAACATGTGCTTTGTACTCTTATGCTTTCAAAGTTCATCCATGTTAATTTCAAATTCAGTAAGTATTAATAGAGTGCACATAAACAAATACTTTTTAATGTCATCGGCAATTACTGAAGGCCAATTGATCTGAGACTGAAAAGTTTGAGAATTATTTAGAATTTATGGTAAATCTTTGAAAATTATTTTGTGTGTGTATACTTAAAAAAAATAAACTCATGTCATATGCATCATTTAGGAAAAATTGGTAGCCTTGCTTAATAAAAATGAGTGAATAAGTCAAAATAAAAGCCACAGAGTGATTTGGAGGCAGTAACTTATTCTACAATGTACATAATTAATAGGAACAAAAGGGTGATATTGTCTAGTATCACCTCCCTTATTTAGAATTCAGCTATCTAACAACCTTACTTATCCAGATAACAGCTGCTGATCAGCAAATTATAAGGGCTTCTGAAGAGCAAAATGAGTTGTCTCAAGCTCCTCCTACCTGGCACTCTCAGAGCTCAAATGCTTTACTCCCAAGAGAAGACCTCTCACCTGGATCCCCAGCCCTAGAACTGGAACTAGGGTGGGGGGAGCCAGGTGACTAGGGAGCATCACTTACAGGGGCACTGACACTCAGGTCTGGACCTTACATTTGCACGACCTTGAGAATGAGTTCCTCCTTACATGGGGTACTGCAGTGTAGTCCTTCTCAGCTAGATTATTGACCTGGCCAGGATCCAAAGCAAACAACAGAGGGAAGAGAAGGGGACAGCTTCACACACTGACTAGTAAGAGTAATGAAAGACAGCAGCCTTCTGGCAAGGGATGAAATAGGAAAGCTACCCAAAGTTGGACACAAATTCAGAATACAAACCAATGTGGCCTCATTAACAAAAAGACAAATAATTTGAGCTCTGTGGATATCATGTGGTAAGATAACTGATATCTATAAATAATGACGAAATTAAATTATATCCACTGTACTTTGTTTTTCAAAACAAAAAGTAACATATTGCATCTTAAGTCTGTTTATATCCAAATTGGTTGAAATAGTAAGATTCAAGAATAAAATGAGATATTAACTATCCATCAACTCCAGCTATTCAAAATTTGATTCAGTCAATTTAATATTTATTAATATTTACTGTGGCCAAATATCCCCAAAGACTACATTTTAAGATTGTGAATAAGTGGAGTCTATTTGTACATCAAGTAGTAAATTTTCAACGACTCATTAGTTAACTTGATGGAAATTCCCTGAATCCACAGGGTTTTTTCCCTTTCCTAGTTAACTTGCTCTTCCATTGTTCAAATTACATGGTTTTAACTTAAGATATTATTCCACACAGGAAGATTAAAGTCTGGTGATTTTCACAGAGCAAAAAATAGCTTCTCGCTGTTAACATGGGGCTGGATATAAATGAGAGCTTTTGCTAAGATCTGATTACTTGTCTCTTCGTTGTTCTTCTTAATGTATTTTAAAGTAAGAACAAAGTGATGTTGGGAGTAACCTAGGTGGGTATAGTGGTATAGAAGAAGCTTTCCTCAAGCTGAAATTTAAAAATTTAGCACAGGTCAAAAGGGATTTGAGTCATTAACAATTTCTCCCTTTCATCCCATTTTGTCTTTCCCTGATGGGTCTGCTCCTGAGTAGACCATCCCTACAATCATATCACTCTTCTGTGGTTATAGAGTTATCAGAATAAACCACTTACAGGCCTTTCCCAAGCCATTGCTGGGCCTCACATTGGGTGACTTTTTAAAAATAGAGGAACAACAGGCCTGATGCCAGGTGGGGTCATAAAAATAAAATTCCACAGCAGTAAACACAGCCACTCAATCAATCACCCACTATATTCATACACAGTCGTGGAGAGTTCTTTATGTGGCTATCTCAGAAATGTTCAGACCAGAGGAAAACTCCCCACCTGCCAATAGCACCCCGGGTGGGAAGAGAAATCTTAATGCCCACCCCCCACACCCAAGCCTCATAGCCCTTGGTGGAGGATACAGTTACATGTTCAACTGTGCAGGGTGACTCTTTCATCTAAGTGGGAAAGGCCATGCCCCCACAATGGTTATCACCACCTCACTAACAACTGGGGACCCCCAGCTGGACATGACACATTTCAGCGTGAACACCACAGACGCTCTAAAGTGTAGGCCTCTGATCTGAGCCTCCATGGGTGAAAGCACAGATATTTTACTTCAAGTCTAAAAAGAGAGAAATACTTATGGTGGTGGCAATGATGGCTATGATCCCAAAACCACGGCTGTTTGGAACCGTATTATAAATACTAACACCAGGCGGAGAGGTGAACTGTGGTTATAACATATCCTACAGTGTTTGATATGTGTTGGCAGAAATGCCCTCAAAGTTTATATTAAACTTTAGGCATTTAATACCTTAGGCTTGACAAAATTTTTGAGTTTGCTGCTTTAGAAGGAAAGGACTTAAGTTCTTATTACATGCTAATGGTTTACTCTCAGCTTTTCACCTAATTTATTTAATTCTTACAAAAAAAACAGTGAGCTAGTTACTATTATTATTCACATTTAACGGATGAAGAAACTGAGATCTGTGAAATGTAACTAACTCAATTCATGATACAGCAGGAATCTGAGCTGTCTAGAATGTTCTGTGAATAGTTAACTTCATGTCACTCTGCTTGATGATGGATATTCCCTAGTATACATAAGAAAAAAGCCAAAATACACACTGGATGAAGAAGAAGTCTAGAGACATGTAACTTAAAAAATGAGAAATTAAATTGTAGAATCATATAATAAGGTGAATTTTTAGTTAAAAGCAGAACATTCTGTTCCAAGAGATAATAAAATTTTATAGAAGGCGAAAGCTAATACTTGCTGCAAGCAAAGAATTCCTGAGGAACTTAGAGATTTGATGCTATTTAGAGGGAACACTGGGTTTCTTTGGTGGCTCAGACGTTAAAGAATCTGCCTGCAATGCGGGAGACCTGGTTCGATCCTTGGGTTGAGAAGACCCTTTGGAGAAGGGAATAGCAACCCACTCCAGTATTATTGTCTGGAGAATTCCATAGACAGAGGAGCCTGGAGAGCTACAGTCCGTGGGGTCGCAAGAAGTTGGACACAAATGAGTGACTAACACATACACACACACAGAGAGGAAAAACTGGATGATTTGAAGCAAAAGAAAAAAAAAGTTGAGCCCCAAGCTCTTGTAAATATCTAAAGTAAAAGTCAAAAAACAAAATTAAAAGATTTGACATATAAATAAACATAATTTGGGGTATTGTATTGATGTGCCAAATTGGTCCATAAAAAGATTTCTTAGGCAGTATAAAAGGGCAAAAATCTTATCAAAGTGGAGTTCAGACTCGAAAGGCATAATGAAAGTCAGATTTAAGTTAGCTTATTGGGAACTCAATTTAGAGAGAAAAATTCACGTGGGATTAAATGATCCTGGTCTTTTTTTCTTTGCTAAATAAACCACTTCACGCCCCAGTTGGATAGAATCTAAAACTTTACTCTGAAAATGCATGTAAAAGTGCATAATTAATCTGCCCCTTGCATGGGAACATCCTGAAGATTTGGCTTATTGTCTATCTGTGTGGCTGTCCAAAACAAACATACTCTGTAAATTATAACTGGGCCTATCCACAAAGAAGAGATTTGGATATGACAGTGTCATCACTTTGATATTTGGGGGCTGTCTTTATAAAAAGCTGTGGGGACAGATGCTTTCTCTCCAGTATGAGACAATTTGCATGCATGTAGGAAATTAAGGGGTTTCCCCAGTGGCTCAGTGGTAAAGAATCTGCCTGCAATCAGGAGCCACAGGAGATGCAGATTTGATCCCTAGGTCAGGAAGATTCCCTTGAAGGCACAGCAACCCACTCCAGTATTCTTGCCTGGAGAATTCCATGGACAGAGGAACCTGGTGGGCTACAGTCCGTAGGGTGACAAAGAGTCGGACACAGACACACAGGAAATTAAGTGACGAAGTCTTTTCTTCTTTTTCGTAGTTTTATTTTCCTTAATCACTATGCTTTTAAATTTTAGGAAACTGCTCTTGAATAAGCGATACCTACTTCATGATTAACCTGACTCAAAAACAGTGTATTTCAATAACTACCTTTCTGCGTATTAGTCGGGCTTCCCTACATGTGCTACAGTCCACGGAGTCACAAAGAGTTGGACATGACTTAGTGACTGAACACACAGCAATATTCTGAACAAGCTAAGGACTCCAGAAAAGACATCTGTCCCCCTCAAGAACTGAAATGGGAGACTTTCCTGGTGGTCCAAATGGTTAAGAATTCTCCTTCTAGTGCAGAGGATGCCAGTTTGACCCCTAGCCTGGGAACTAAGATCCCACAAGCCATGGGGCAGCTAAGTCCATGGGCCACAACTACTGAGCCCACATGCTCTGGAGCCTGCATGCTGCAACTAAGATCCGACGCAGCCATAAATAAATAAAGATTTTTAAAAAAAGAAAGAAAGAAAAAGACATGGTCATATCTCTGCAGGAACACACATGAAATTAGAAGTTTTCTGCTTACTTTTTATTGCTAGAACTTTAATTCTGTTCTTTATTATCTAACGGGCTTCCCTAGTGGCTCAGAGGTTAAAGGGTCTGCCTCCAATGCGGGAGACCTGGGTTCGATCTCTGGGTTGGGAAGATCCCCTGGAGAAGGAAATGGTAACCCACTCCAGTATTCTTGCCTGGAGAATCCCATGGACGGAGAAGCCTGGTAGGCTACATACATGGGGTCGCAAAGAGTCAGACATGACTGAACGACTTCATTTCATTTTATTATCTAACACACCCAAGAATGTCTAGAAATGAGATCTAGAATTACCACAGAAGTCATGGGCTGCCAAGAGTATTTTGTGTCTCTTAATATAGGTTTCACAGATTAATTAAGGAGGCAAGCAGATAAAATTGTAATTATTAACAATAAAACTTCTTCTGTTTGGCCATAAAGAGTTGAAAAGTAAATTTTAAATTAAACAATCATAAGAGACTTCAGCGAAAGTAATTAAACTGCCTTCTAGGGCTGTAAAACAACAGCTATTTCCTTCATGGCAGCCTCTTTCCACAGTTCTCTCTAAAAGGAAGAATCTATGAGTTTCCAAAAAGATTACAAAAACATCATCTTATGTTCACTCAAGCTTTTTAAAAGATGGTTTATTTATTTATTTTTAAGTCCAAGCATTTCTTTAGAGTAATTTCAGCCTGGGCAGCTTATTCTAACATTCATGTCAAATTCAGGAATACTTCTAAATTGCTAAAAATAAGAGAACTCTATGAAGTGTGTGTCCACGAGGAATCCAAAATGTTTCAAGGCTATATCGCAGGCCAGAATAAAGTGTGGCGTTGAGAGAGCAAAGATTATGTTTTTCTCTTTTTCCTTTCTCTTGGGATCCAGACTAGCCAGAAAGCCTAACCTTTGTTCATCTCAGGAACTCCTTTACCCCTGCTCTTTGCAAGGCCTTGAAACTTACTGGATGAGAAACAAAGATACAACTTGTTTTTTTAAAGTTTTTTTTTTTTTTTAAGAGATATATTTAGGGCGCTTGAGAGGAAAGAATTGGCCAGTCCTTTATTTATCTTCCTAACAGGTGCAGTCGGACAGTCATAAAAGCACGCTACTGAAAAAGAATGATTTTGCCAAGTATTAAGCCCCTCTAGCGTGCGTTAGCCCAAGAGTATTCCTTCTTATAGCAGATCGCTCACATCTACACTGTGCAAGGCCAGTACAGCCTGGCAAAGTTTTTTCGGGGTGGGGGTGGGGGGAAACATTGGCATTCATTCATGCAACTTCTTTATTCTTCATCCAAATCTTCAAAGTGGCCTAAATGAATCACATGAAGTTTGGAGAAAAATAGCTGCCCTCAATCAAATACCTCCTCCCTCTTCTCCCTTTCTTTTCATTACTTTCAAAAAATGCACCTTTCCCTAATTAAAAAAATATATATTTATTCCTTTTTTTGATTGCGCTAGGTCCTATTTCTGCATGTGGGATCTAGTTTCCTAACCAGGGCTGGAACCCAGGCCCCCTGCCTTAGGAGAACAGTCTTAACCACTGGACCACCAAAGAAGTCCCTATTTTTCTCTGATTTGAGAGAAAAATAATATATGTAATACAACTTCTCCAAAGACAAATTTACTTTGGTTTTGAAACAGACCATCTAATCTCATCCAGGTGGAAACTGAAGGTCAAGGAGTATATATGAGAGGGAGGTTTCCCATCACCAAGGCTCCTTTTCTGATGATGACTAAGCCTTGAGTGATGCTGGGAAATGGGTAAGAGGTGATGAATACTGCTTTGCATTCAGACGGGTTTGGGGTTTAGCAGAGCCTTAAAATGTAGTGAAATTTCTAGTGACCAAGAAAAAGAAGTAGCAAAGGAAAAGCTCCTATGGACTGAAAAAGTTATTCTCCATGACCATGTTCCCACCTAAGCTTACTGAAATAGGCCAAGATAGAACAGATAGATATTGCATGTTGAAGTAGCAAACGAATCTATAGCAACAATGCCATCCTTTTGATTCTTGGAGTTATTAGAATGGCCCCTAAAGCTTATCATCAGTGAAGGTATGTTTTGCCATATGTTTGAGTTTTCAACAAAAGATCTTACAAGGAAGACGAGAAATCTACCACGACACTCTCAAAGTGTTTTGAATGACCCGCAAGCATCAACAAGGAATTTTTGCCTTTTTCCTGCAAGTTAAGTGTACGAAATATAAGAGGGCCTGATATTTACAAAAAGTGAAATTCACATTAACACCTTAACTTGGTGTTTTAGAAAAGAATTTTTCTAAGTTCTATAGAATCTGACAGTTAACAATTTGTTTAAATATATTAAAGAACCAGACTTTATGGTTTTAATCATTACATGCTGCTGCTGCTGCTAAGTCGCTTCAGTCGTGTCCGACTCTGTGCGACCCCATAGACGGCAGCCCACCAGGCTCCCCCATCCCTGGGATTCTCAAAGCAAGAACACCGGATTGGGTTGCCATTTCCTTCTCCGATGCATGAAAGTGAAAGTGAAGTCGCTCAGTTGTATCTGACTCTTAGTGACCCCATGGACTGCAGCCCACCAGGCTCCTCCTCCATGGGATTTTCCAGGCAGGAGTACTGGAGTGGGGTGCCATCGCCTTCTCCGAATCATTACATAGAACAGAGCAAAAGTTCGTAAGAAATGATTTGTAGGCAAAAATATTATTAATAGCATGTTTCTTGTATGTTTCTAACTTCATGTTGATAAAACTACTTTTTGACAGGAAAAGAGAGTTTCAGCAAAAGATGACTTCTTTACTCAGTGAGACCCAGGGGCAATTCACCATAAGGGTTTTTAGAGCAGAGACCATGTTGCATGTATCTCTGAAATCCCAGCAACCAGCTCATAGTAAGCGCTCAATTAACTGATGATAGGTAAATGAATGTATCAGCAAGACATCCTGGGAGATTCCCACAAATCTGAAACTTCCTTTTCACTGTTTGATTAGAACACCTTACTTTTACTGGGTGTCAGATCTGCATCAGTCTAAAGTGTAAGACATATTTTCTTTGGAACCGGCAGTACAAATAGTATAGTTCTACAATGAATAAATACATAACATAGAGGTGGAGAGGACAAAGGGAAATGACGCCAAAGTGTTAGTTGCTTAGTCATGTCCACCACTTTGTGACCCCTTGGACTGTAGCCCACCAGGCCCCTCTGTCCATGGGATTCTCCAGGCAAGAATACTGGAGNGTATAGTTCTACAATGAATAAATACATAACATAGAGGTGGAGAGGACAAAGGGAAATGACGCCAAAGTGTTAGTTGCTTAGTCATGTCCACCACTTTGTGACCCCTTGGACTGTAGCCCACCAGGCCCCTCTGTCCATGGGATTCTCCAGGCAAGAATACTGGAGTGGGTTGCCATTCCCTTCTCCTGGGAAGGCAGGGTCTTCCCACATTGCAGGCAGATTCTTTACTGTCTGAGCCACCAGGGAAGCTATTCCTTAAAAATATTTCTTTCTCAGAAAGAGCTTACTGAGCCATCTGGAATATTCTGAAGGGTCTAAGTAAGGGCTGCTGACTAATTATTTCCATTAGAGTCCCTCCATGAGGTTTAAAGGTACAACCATACTTCCCCCTTCTCCTTAGAAGGACCAACTCTCCCAAGACCAAACTTGAAGCTCCCAGAATTAGGTTGCTGCAGGTTGGGAGGCATTTGAGAGAGACATCTCTTGCACTTTCAGGTGCTGAAAACCCGGCCTCTTTTGAAGAGTTGTCAAGTGCTCCTGGATCCTGGGAAGGTCAAAGCAGCTCATGTGTCATCAAGATTTACAGCAGGCAGTCATGCTCTGCCTGGGGATGGTTCTTACAGCTAAGGAAGAGATGTAAGGAGATCCATAGGGGCTGGAGAAACCTGCTTGAGGGGGGTGTTTCTGCAGATTGTTTGAAAGGATTCTGTAGAACTGGTTTGGCAGCACATTTTATTCTTGAGGCTATCTTTCAGAGGCATGCGTATATGGAACAAAACCAACCCCAGTAAGTAGTGAAGTGAAGTTGTTCAGTCGTGTCCGACTCTGCGATCCCATGGACTGTAGCCTACCAGGCTCCTCCGTCCATGGGATTTTCCAGGCAAGAGTACTGTAGTGGGTTNTCTTGAGGCTATCTTTCAGAGGCATGCGTATATGGAACAAAACCAACCCCAGTAAGTAGTGAAGTGAAGTTGTTCAGTCGTGTCCGACTCTGCGATCCCATGGACTGTAGCCTACCAGGCTCCTCCGTCCATGGGATTTTCCAGGCAAGAGTACTGTAGTGGGTTGCCATTTCCTTCTCCAGGAGATGTTCCTGACCCAGGGATTGAACCTGGGTCTCCCGCATTACCATCTGAGCCAAGGTAGTTCAACCTCAGTAAAAATGACATTAATTGGGAGAAGGTGCAAGGACCAGAATAGCCCCTGACTTGCCATACTCCTTACGTTTCTGATGTAAACAACAGAAAAATGCAATGATTTCATTAAGAAAATGCTTTGAGGTGTAGTTCCTTTAAAAATCAGTTCTGCTGGTAAGGAAACCAAAAAGATCCCTGTACTTCCGCAAAGGATTTTAAATATATCAGTAACCTTCTTTCTATCCTGACTCCCCACCATCCAAATTTAAACTAACCAAAGAATCTGAGTATAAAATTACTGTGCTGGGGGCAGCTCCTACACAGAATATCCACAGTGCTTTTATAGCAAAAGATTACGGGCACTTTGGTATATATGTTGATTTATAACCAAAATTTATACATGGTTTTTTGGAGGGTGAGGTGGGGGAAGGGCTGAAGTTAAAGATATATTTTTCTCCTGTCTCGCTAGTTTCATTGTCTTTAAAAGTAAAAAGGATCAGATTGAGTTGTCAGACAAAAAGTAAAACTTTATCACATCTAGCAATCGAAATAATTTAATTAGCTTTATAGGCTCTATAGCTCTTCATATTACCTCTTAGTTTCTCAGCTTTTCTGGTCATTTTCCAATAGGCTTTAAAATGACACATGCAAATTCATCCACTAAATGCAGCATAATTAAAACAATATTCTGTCCTCAGTCAGGAAACATAGAATGCATTTCATCCAAATAAGCCTTGAAGAGGCTAGTCAAGTGACAGATCAAATGAAAAGGACACTTAATACACAAGTAAATCATTTGCATTACAAATAAGACACTTCAGCAGGGACTGGACTCACTGCTTGATAGTCAGGATTAAGTTCCCATATTAATGCATGCATTTGGTGTGGTTATTTCGGGTAGAAGACTTCATCCATCAATGCCCTCCGCCACTAAGTAAAGCCAACCTGTAAACTGATCACCGCAGCCTGTCAACACTGGTTACTTAATTACATAAAGAAAATATATTTCAAAAACTTTTGGTAATTTGGTTAGTATTTCAACTTTGGATTCAACATCTAGCATTTTTTTCAAGGCCCTTCAAAATAATGGTTAAAAGCAGTTTTTAGAATTAAAAATGAAAAAAAAAGCTAAATACTATTTTTATGCTCTCTAGCTCTCTGCTAATGTTTGTCAGTTTGTTGCTTTTATTTGCAAAAGTGAAAAACAAAGATTTAGTAGGCCCTAATGAAGACTAAAACAAATGAAAAAAAGTATTTTTCAAAGATGCTACCATTTAAAATTAAATTCAATATATTTCTGCTGTTAATTTGTTTTTTTCATTAGTTATTTTAGTAATTTTGAATTTCATCTTATTTATATTTTTAATAAGTAGTTTTAAGATATTGATTTTTCATAGGTAGGAGAAGCTGTCTATTGGAGGAAGCATTTTTCCTAATGAAGATTATTTTCATCTTAATTAATTTTAAACGATTACTATGAAATTACCTACAATAAATCTCATTAAAGAACACAGTCTGTCATTGACATTCAAAGATATTCTTTAACCCAGGTGTTTGATTTTTTTTCCCATGCAAGATTATAATAATGTCATACATAATTAATAAAGCTCCAAACTGATAAAACCAAAAAATAACTGCATCTGCATATTTTAAATGTCTTTCTAGGAGAAAAATATAGCAAATTGGGAAATACTGTCACAAATTCTTTTTTGAAATCTTAAACATATTTGTTAACTATTTAAGAAAAAATTCCAAGTTCCTCCCACTCCCCACAAACTGTAAATACAGGTGAAAAATTTGTGACTGAGCCTAAGAAAATTAAACTTTAAGGATTCTTTGCAACTAACAATAAAATTCTAATTTGATCATTTTAGTTAATGTTCCTTCATAAATTATCATTATCAGATATTTTTTAATTGGTTATACTCTTCCTATATTTACCCTCTGGTCTTTTTACTCTAAAGGTTCTTTTCCTTAAGTCACAGTATTCTATTATCTTATAGTCTGTTTAAGAAATTGATATTTTTTGAAAATAGCAAAAAAAAAAAAAAGAACATGCTTTATTAAAAAGTACAACATAAAGATCTAGGGATGAATCTTACCCTCTTTCTTGGTGGGTTCTGGCATGGTCACAATAAAATGTTATTCTCCAAACAGTTTGTCCTTTCCAGTACGAGTTGACAGAAACCCCACGAGCAGTCAAGAGATGGTACAGGTCAGTGTGACAAGCAGCTGGGGAGAAGTCCGGTGCTTTTATATTCCCTGTGAACGTCAGTCATGTTTGCACCACCCCTTCTTCAGCACAAGGATGCTGGAGCTCAACAGCTATGAGCACCTTCCCACATCTGTTGTCTGCACTCCACTCTCTTGCCTACTGGAAGGAATCTTCTGTTCATCTCATGTGGCTATGAGAGCACCTCTGACTTTCTAAATTCAGCTGCAGCCTCATGCCCCTTCTTGCCCTTCTCTTTCCGTCTGACAGAGGCATGTGTCAATTCAGAAATCAAAAAGTTTGCCTGATAATAAAAAATTAAATCAAATTAAAAATCATAACATGTTAATTCAACATATACCTTAATTTTCACTAAGATTATAAAGAAAAACCTCTGTACTGATGATAATGTTATGTTCTCCTTAGCTTTTTGTTGTCTGTTCTTAATTATTGGGTTTAAATTTTTTCTTACTTTTCATCAATTTATTTGTCAAGCCAAATCTCTATGTTAAATGTTTTGTCTCATTTTCTCCTCCAAGAATAGCAAAATTTTCTGTTAAGGAATATTTAGCTTTTATCTTTGTTTCAAAAAGCATCCTTTAAAAAATTACAGTGTATACAAAAAGATGAAGTAATGATACATGCTACAACATGCATGAAGCTTGGGAACATTATGCTTAGTGAAAGATCCCAGACACAAAAGACCATTTATTGTATGGTTCCATTCATATGAAATACCCAGGATAGGCAAATCTACTGCATCAGAAACTCAATTACTGGTTGCCTGGGGTTGAAGGGAGGAGAAGGCAATGGCACCCCACTCCAGTACTCTTGCTTGGAAAATCCTATGGACGGAGGAGCCTGGTAGGCTGCAGTCTATGGGGTCGCTAAGAGTTGGACATGACTGAGCGACTTCACTTTCACTTTTCACTTTCATGCATTGGAGAAGGAAATGGCAACCCACTCCAGTGTTCTTGCCTGGAGAATCCCAGGGACGGGGGAGCCTGGTGGGCTGCCGTCTATGGGGTAGCACAGAGCCGGACATGACTGAAGCGACTTAGCAGCAGCAGGGGTTGAAGGGAGAGGGGATTAGGAGTGACTGCTAGTAGATATGAAGTTTCTTTAGGGAATGATGAAAATGCTCTGGAATTAGGTAGTGGTAATGGATGCTCAACTCTGTGAATATATTAAAAACCACTGAATTATATATTTAAAAATATATGGGGCATGGGCAAAAAAAGTCAGGCCAGTAGCCATTGTTTAGTTTCAACATGGCAAACATATACACAAATTTAACTTAAAATATTAGTAGACTGTTGTAGCCACTTTCTCTCAAAATTCTCATGGAATTGATGGAGAAATATGAATTACCAACTGGTCAACCTAAGAAAAATATCTTATTGGGTTGGCCCAAAAATTCATTTACAGTTTGTGGAAAAACCCAAATGAAAATTTTGGCCAAAACAAACATTTCTTTGTCCACATCCATGGCATCTTATGGATGAGGACTAAAATTAGTTTATATGAAAAGACAACTACCTGTGTGCTTTTATTGATATGTGTTTTCAAGACCATTTTCAAAAGACTTTGATTGATTTGTACACAACCAGCCATACTGTCTCACTTAATTTCCCCTGTGGCTAAGAGTGCAGCTGGTCAGACTTAGCTCTGCCAAGCTCTGTGCCAAGCTAACTTTTCATATAAGGATGGAAACTCAACTTGGAGTCAATATCATCATGCTTTAGCTATTTGGTGGGGAGGAGGTGGAAAACCAGTCAAGAAGGTTAATGAACATCTTCTACAAAGAAAGCCTTTTCTCAATCACATAGTGCTGCTGAGCATGTTGTTTTGTTTCCTAAAATATTCCTTTGCTCTTAGGTGCTAAACAGATAAATGTCAGCCAGAATACAGTAGATTCTGTAATACAAAGTTAGATGTATTGAAGGAAAAAAACAGTAACTGTCCCCTCCCTACCCAGTCTATCATCAGAGTATCCATTAATAGATGAAACAAATTTAAAAACCTAGCATTTGAAGTCAGACTCTTGGTTTCTATTTCAGGACCTATCACTAACCAGAAAAGTTTAAGAAAGTCAGATGGCCTTTCTGGGCCTCTGATTCCTTTTGTGTAAAATGAGGGGTCTGAAAAAATGACCTCTGAAGCCCCTTCTAGGTTTAACATTGTGATTCTATATGACNAGTCAGACTCTTGGTTTCTATTTCAGGACCTATCACTAACCAGAAAAGTTTAAGAAAGTCAGATGGCCTTTCTGGGCCTCTGATTCCTTTTGTGTAAAATGAGGGGTCTGAAAAAATGACCTCTGAAGCCCCTTCTAGGTTTAACATTGTGATTCTATATGACTAGTCCTTAAAAAAAGAATTATTTTTTTCCCCAGCTTTCCCATCACACTGAACACCACATATGAAATGGACATAAGGGTAAAGTGTCATGTTGCAAAGAATGTTTATAGTGATGGGCAGATTTCACACATGCCGCAAAAGAGGTGCCATGCCATCACTGGCTTCTGCAGACACTTGGTTGGGTTTTTAATACACTGATCATTTTACTGAAGTGAACATGTGCCAGGACATACTGCAATCCATGGAGAAGATATTTTATAGCCCAGGGAACTTTTTGGTAATTAAGGACTTGATTTTAAAAAGATAAAACATTACTGAAGGAATTGGAAGTATGAACAGATCCCAAGATAAATAGTTGTAGAGTTCATTATATGGTTAAAGTAAGATTCCAAGTTAGAAGAATAAGTAGACATGTGTAATTTTCCCAGGACTGTATTTTTTTTTTAAGAACTGTTTTGTTTTAAAACATGTAACCTCTATTTCTGATGTTGTATATTCAGCTGGAAGTTTTCAGATTCATTATCTCCATCAGGAAAGGGAAAATTGGCCAACAGGACTCTTTTTATTTTAGTTTATTAAATCCTTTACTGGGTTTTCCTTTTTGTATTATTTAGGATGAGATTAGGCTGAATATAACACAAAATCACAAAATAATGTCAATTGAACCAAGATAGAAGTATTTCTCACTCACTTAAAGCAAGTCCAAAAGTAATTAGAGTCATTGTTGTGACTCCACACTGTCATCAGGAATCTAGACTCCTTCTTCCTGTTCTGTCATCCCAGGTAACTTCATGATCCAAAATGGCTGCTAGTGCTCTAGTCATTACATCTACATTCCAGGCAGCAGGAAAAAAGGACTCACTTTCTAAATATCTTTGTGATTTCTCTGAAGTCCCACATAAAACATCTAATACATCCCACTGGCCATAACTTGATTGCATGGTCATATCTGACTATAGAAGGAGCTGAGTGGCATTCTCAGTGGTAATAAGCTTCTTTTATTAAAGAGAATGACAATGAATGTTAGATAGGTAAATATCAATCTCTGCCACATCTTTCAAAATAAAAGCAGTAATGTTCCCTGCACCAGCCAAAGTGTGCAGAGAAATATAAATAAGTTATAAGTGTATATTGTACAGCACAGGAAATATAGCCAATATTTTATAATGACTATCAATGGAGTATAACCTTTAAAAATTGCGAGTCACTCTGTTTTACACCTGAAATTTATGATATTGTATATCAGTTATGCCTCAATTAAAAAAAATTATTTTAAATCTTATATCCTTCATGTTAAGTTTCTGCCTAGATATTTTAGTTGCTTCAGTCATGTCCAACTTTTTGCGACCCTAAGGACAGTAGCCCACCCGCCTCCTATGCCCATGGGATTCTCCTGGAAAGAATACAGGGTGAATTGCCATGCCCTCCTCCAGGGAATCTTCCTGACCTAGGGATGGAACCCACGTCTCCTATGTCTCTTGTACTGGCAGGCAGGCTCTTTACCACTAGCGTCACCTAGGAAGTCCTTGCAACTGGTTGTTGTGCAGTTGCTCAGTCTTGCCCAACTCGNACAGGGTGAATTGCCATGCCCTCCTCCAGGGAATCTTCCTGACCTAGGGATGGAACCCACGTCTCCTATGTCTCTTGTACTGGCAGGCAGGCTCTTTACCACTAGCGTCACCTAGGAAGTCCTTGCAACTGGTTGTTGTGCAGTTGCTCAGTCTTGCCCAACTCGTTGTGACCCCATGAACTGCAGCATGCCAGGCTTCCCTGTCCTTCACCATCTCCCAGAGCTTGCTCAAACTCATCTCCATTGAGTTGGTGATGCTGTTCAACCATCTCATCCTCTATCGTCCCCTTCTCCTCCTGCCCTCAATCTTTCGCAGCATCAGGGTCTTTTCTGATGAGTTGGCTCTTTGTATCAGGTGGCCAAAGTATTGTAACTGGTTACTGAGAGTATAAAGAAAAGCTATGAAGTTATTCTGATAAATTTTTTTGTATCCAGGCACCTGGGCTTTCCAGGTGGCCCAGTGGTAAAAGAATCCACTTGCTAAGCAGGAGACATGGGTTCGAACCCTGTGTTGGGAAGATCCCCTGGAGAAGGAAATGGCAAACTACTCCAGTATTCTTGCCTGGAAAATCTCATGGACAGAGGAGCCTTGCTGGCTACAGTCATGAGGTCACAAAAAGTTGGACACGACTGAGAAACTGAGCACAGTATATGACAATTATATAATATGCAAAATGATAATTTTGTTTAATTTTCAATTTTTATTTATTTTATTTTCTTATTACATTAACTAGAAGCCCAAATATAATAATAGTGCAGAAGGTGAGTCTTCCTCTCTTATTTTTTATTTTATTTTTATTTAGATCCATTTAGAAATGGATCTAGATTTTGAACTTTAATACAACATTTGCTATTTGTAGTAAATAGGCTATTATTTTTATGTAGTTTCCCTTTTTTCCTATTCACTTAACTGTTAGTTATGACTATTGATTTTTATCAAATGTATTTTGGTATACATTGTTGTAGTCACGTTTTCCTTCTTTAATTTGTTTATAGAATGAGTTCTATATTTTGAAAAATTGCCAAATGTTAGACAATCCTTGCCTTCCTGGTAGTAGTAATCCTATTTCATTATGGTGTATTACTCTATTAATACAATTCTGGATCCATTTGCTAGTGTTTTGTTTTAGATATATTTGAATTTGTTGATGAAATTACTCTAAAAGTTCTTTTTGTGCTATTTTTTATCAATAAGTTATATTAGCAACATAAACTTAATTTAGACATGTATCTTTTCTGACATTTAAAATAGTGTGAATAACAGGAAAATGTATTCACTGAAAATAGATAATATTTGGTTATAAAACAGTCTGGCCTGGTGCCCATTTAAATGGTAAATTTTTGACAATAATAATTCAATGTCTTCTATGGACCTTGAAACAATGTACAATGTTATGTTAGTTTCAGGAGTATTTCCTTTTTAAATTAACATTTTTGCTTTACAAAACCTTTTAATTCTTCTAGATTTAAGAAAATTTTATGTACAATGTTTTATTGGTAATATTTTGCCATTTTTCTGACCCTTAATTACTAACATATATTTTTATTTTTCCTCTTTCCATTAATATGTTTTTCTAGTGTATAATTATTTTTGTTGGTGCTTTGAAAAAAATAGTTTATGATTTTACTCTATTTTCTTCTCCTAACTTCTTTTGGTCCAGTTTGTTTTTGTTGTTACTTTCTATGTTGAGAATTTGATTTAAACTTTATTTACAGCCTAGTTCTTTAGTTATAGCACTCATAGTTTGATTTAGAGTACTTACTTTTTCATTAATTTCCGAATAATCAAATTTTGGTTTTATCATTGATTCAGGAGTTATTTGAAAGGGGATTTGTAAATTTCTAAGGAATTAAGGGTTTGTTACTTTTAAATAAATTTTTTATTGAGGTAAAATTCACATCACAAATAATTAACCACTTAAAGAGAAAAATTGAGTTGCATTTAGTACATTCAGAATGTTGTGTAATCACCTCTATCTAGTTCCAAACGTATTCATCATCCTAAAAGGAAACCTGGTACCCACTGAGCAGTTACCTCCTATTGACCTCTCTTCATTCCTGGGCAACCAGTGGTATGCTTTATGTTCCTATCCATTCATTTGTTCTATATATTTTATATAAATGGGATCATACAATATGTGACCTTTTGTGTCTGACTTTTTTTACGTAACATAATGTTTTCAAGGTCCACTCACACTGTGTTATGTAAAAATGAGTATTTCACTCCTTCTTATGATAGTAATAGTCTAGCATATGAATATACCACAATTTACTTATCCACTCATCCCTAATGGATATTTGGGTTATTTCCACCTTTTGTGACTAATACTGCTGTGAATATGTGTGTATGCATATTTCATTGAATACTCGATTTCAGTTTTTTTGGATATACACTTAGGAGTAACTGGTGGATCATATGGTGATTCTATATTTAACTTTTTGAGGAAGCATCAGCTGTTTTCCTTAGTAGCTGCACTATGTACATTCCCAGTGGCAATGTACAAAGGTTCAATTTCTTCATATCTTTGTCACCACTTATTATTTTTGTTTTTAAGGATGATAGCCATTCTGGGAGTTCCTTGGTGGTCCAGTGGTTAGGACTCCCTGATTTCACTGCCAAGGACTCGGGTTCAATTGGCTATCAGGGAACTAAGATCCTAAAAGCTGCACGATGTGGCCAAAACAAAAATAGCCCTCCTGGAAGGTGAGTTATATCTCACTGTTGGTTTTGATTTGTTTTTCACTGATAACTAATGATGTTTAGCATTTTTTTATGTGCTTGTTGGCTATTTGTATATTTTCTTTGGAGGAATGTATATTCAATTCCTTTACCCATTTTTCAAGTAGGTTGTTTTTGTTTTGAGTAATATGAGTTCTATATATTCTGTGGTGCTGGGAAAGCTAAACAGATTCATGTAAAGAATGAAATTAGAACATGCCCTAGCACCATAAACAAAAATAAACTCAAAATGGACTGAAGACCTAAATGTAAGGCCTGACACTATAAAATTCTTAGAGGAAAACATAAGCAGAACATTCTTTGACATAAATAGCAGCAAAATCTTTTTTGATCCACCTCCTAGAGTAATCACTGCAGACAGTAACTGGAGCCATGAAATTCAAATATGCTTGCTCCTTGGAAGAAAAGCTATGACAAACCTAGACAGCATATTAAAAGGCAGAGACATTACTCTGCCAACAAATGTCCATCTAGTCAAAGCTATGATTTTTCCAGTAGTCATGTATGGATGTGAGAGTTGGACTATAAAGAAGGCTGAGCACCAAAAATTGATGCTTTTGAACTGTGGTGTTGGAGAAGACTTGAGAGTTCCTTGGCTGCAAGATCAAACCAGTCAATCCTACGAAATCAATCCTGAATATTCATTGGAAGGACTGATGCTGAAGCTGAAACTCCAATACTTTGGCCACCTGATGTGAAGAGCCAACTCACTGGAAAATAATACCCTGATGCTGGGAAAGATTGAAGGCAGGAGGAGGAGGGAATGACAGAGGTTGAGATGGCTGGATGGCGGCATCACTGACTCAACGGAAATGAGTTTAGCAAACTCTGGGAGGTGGTGAAGGACGGAGAGAACCGGTGTGCTGAAGTCCACGGGGTCACAAAGAGCTGGATGTTACTGAGTGACTGAACAACAATCTAGAGTAAAGAAAATAAAAGCAAAAGTAAACAAATGGGATCTAATTAAACTTAAAAGCTTTTGCACAGCAAAGGAAACCATAAACAAAAAGAAAAGGCAACCTTCAGAATGGGAGAAAATTTTGCCAGTGAAGCAATGGATAAGGGGTTAATCTCCAAAATGTACACACAGCTCATCAAGCTCAATAACAAAAAAACTAAACAACCCAGTCCAAAAACTGGGCAGAAGATCTAAGTAGACATTTCTCCAAAGCAGGCATACAGATGGCCTCACTTATGTTTTTTCCTTTGAAGCCAATTTAAGCCATTTTGTAAAATGGCAAATTTAAATTAAATAAATATAAGAAATGATGTTTGTACTTCAGGTTTAAACATATTTTCTTTAATTTAATTTGATAATAAAATTATCTCTCAAAAATTTTTTTAATGTCATATTAAATAAAAGATGCTCATTTATCATAAAATAGACTACATAGCCCAGGAAATCCTGTAACAATAATTAAGAACATATATTTCAAAGTATTGTTACATTTTGTTGGCATGAATGTATCATGAAGGAAAATGTTACACATTAAATAAATGTAGAATTATTTTTACAAAAAAAGTTTTATATATATTTTGAATACTAAACACTTATCAAATAGATGATTTGCAAATATTTTCTCCTATTCTGAGGGTTACCTTTTCACTTTGATTATACACAAACTTTGATGCACCAAAGTTTTTAATTTTGATGAAGTCTGGTTTTTCTCTTGATGTTCAAGCTGTTGGTGTCATGAAGATTTCACTCTGTTTTCTTTTAAAACTTTTATGGTTTTAACTCATATTTAGGTTGTTAATGTTTTGCTTCCTTCCATTCTTTTTGTTGTTGTTGTTAATACATTTTGAGTTTATTTTTTATCAGTGTGATATTGGAGCCTAAATTCATTCTTTTGTATATGGGTATCCTGCAAAGCAGGAGACCTGGGTTCAATACCTGGGTTGGGAAGATCCTCTGGAGAAGGGAATGCTACCCACTTCTGTATTCTGGCTTGGAGAATTCCATGGACAGAGGAGCCTGGCAGGTTACAGTCCATGCGGTTGCAAAAAGTTGGACACAGCTGAGAGACCTTCACTTTCACTTTCATCCAGTTGTCCCAGCAGCATTTGTTGAAGAAACTATTCATTTCCCATTGAATGGTCTTGGCACTCTAGTTGAAAATCATTTGGCTGTAGATGTGAGGGTTTATTTCTAGTCTTTCAGTTCCATTCCATTGGCCTATATGTCTCTCTCTTATGTCAGTATCACCCTATTTTTTTTTACTATAGCTTTATTGTAAGTTTTGGAATTGGGAAGTGTGACGTCCAACTTTGTTCTTCTCTTTTAGTATATTTTGGCTATTCAGAGTCCCTTGAAATTTCACTTAAGAATCAGCTTTTCAGGACCTAAAGTGGGTGCTTTAGTTGCTAAGTCATATCCAACTCTTGCAAACCCACGGACTGTAGCCTGCCAGGCTTCTCTATGCATGGGATTCTCCAGGCAAGAAAACTGGAGTGGGTTGCCATTTTCTTCTGCAGGGGATAGTCCTGACCCAGGAATTGAACCCCAGTCTCCTGCATTGTCGGAGAAGGCAATGGCATCCCACTCCAGTACTCTTGCCTGGAAAATCCCATGGACGGAGGAGCCTGGTGGGCTGCCGTCTGTGGGGTCACACAGAGTCAGACATGACTGAGTGACTTCCCTTTCACTTTTCACTTTCATGCATTGGAGAAGGAAATGGCAACCCACTCCAGTGTTCTTGCCTGGAGAATCCCAGGGACGGGGGAGCCTGGTGGGCTGCCGCCTATGGGGTCGCACAGAGTTGGACACGACTGCAGCAACTTAGCAGCAGCAGCTCTCCTGCATTGTACACAGATTCTTTACCAAATGAGCTACAAGGGAAACCCCAAGGACCTAAAGTTAGTGGTTTCAAAAAAAGAAAAGGAAAAAAAAAGTATATATATGTATAACTGAGTCACTTTGCTGTACACCTGGAATAAACACAACATTATAAATTAACTATAATTCAATTTTTAAAAATTGAAGTTAAAAAATGAAAATGTATAAAGATTATTGGAAAAAAATTGTTTTTGAAGGTAGATTAGTCAACTCAGGCTGCCATAACAAAATACCACAGACTGGGTGTCATAACAGTAAGTTATTTCCCACAGTTCTGAGGCTGGAAGCCTGAGTTCTGAGTGCCTGATCAGATTATAGTGAGAGCTCCTTTCCTGATTTGTAGATGGCTGCTTTCTCATTATGTCCTCCAGGACACAGAGACAGAGAGCAAGCTCTCTGGTGACTCTTCTTACAAGGACACCTTGGGGGATCACACCCTCATGACCTCATCTAAACTTAATTACATCTCAAAGACCTCATCTCCAAATACCATCCTATGCAGCATCAAGGCAGGGTTGGGGGGAAGGGGTAGGATTCAACACAGCAACTGGAAGAGGAGCGGGGCCACAATTCAGTCCATAGCAAAAGATATGTGTAGAGCTAAAGGACTGTTTAGATGACTGAAAAGCGATCAGGAGGAAAGGGCTTACGGCAGTAGATGATAGACCCTACAACTCCCCCCAGGTGGCACCAGTGGTGAAGAACACACCTGCCAATGCAGGAGACATAAGAGATATGGGTTCAGTCTCTGGGTTGGGAAAATCCCATGGAGGAGGGCTTGGCAACCCACTCTAGTATGCTTGCAGGGAGAATCCCAAGAACAGAGGAGCCTGGGGGGCTACAGGTGGTCCATAATGTTACAAAGAGTTGGACACGACTGAAATGATTTAGTGTGCACACATGCACATCTCCCCCAGCTCTCCTCTTTTCCTTGCTAGGCCCCTGGTCAGGGGTGAGGTAGGGAACTTAGCCTAAGCTTCTGCCCCCAGACCCCTTTCTCTCTGTCTACATTCTCCACCTGGATAAGCTCATTCCCTCTCGCATCCTCAGCTATTACTGTGTGAACAAATTTCGGAACTCATCTGTGTTCTTGATCTTGAGTCCTGCTTCTAAACTTACAATTATATTAAATATTAAAAATTTAACCAATTAGAGACTAAAATTGCTAAAATTGTTGCATTTACTTCCAGTTTTTCTTATGCAAGTTTTGTGATGATTTATGAGCTTTAACTAAGTCACTGGGGAAACAGTGATAGACTTTATTTTGGGGGGCTTCAAAAGTCACTGCAGATGGTGACTGCAGCCATGAAATTAAAAGACGCTTACTCCTTGGAAGGAAAGTTATGACCAACCAAGACAGCATATTAAAAAGCAGAGACATTACTTTGTCAACAAAGGTCCATCTAGCCAAGGCTATGGTTTTTCCAGTAGTCATGTATGGATGTGAGAGTTGGACTATAAAGAAAGCTGAGCATTGAAGAATCAATGCTTTTGAACTGTGGTGTTGGAGAAGACTCTTGAGAGTCCTTTGGACTGCAAGGAGATCCAACCAGTCCATCCTAAAGGAGATCAGTCCTGGGTGATCATTGGAAGGTTTGATGTTGAAGCTGAAACTCCAATACTTTGGCCACCTGATGCAAAGAGCTGACTCATTTGAAAAGACTCTGATGCTGGGAAAGGTTGAGGGCCGGAGGAAAAGGGGATGACAGAGGATAAGATGGTTGGATGGCATCATCGACTCAATGGACGTGGGTTTGGGTGGACTCTGGGAGTTGGTGATGGACAAGGAGGGCTGGCATGCTGCAACTCATGGGGTCGCAAAGAGTCGGAGACGACTGAGCGACTGAACTGAACTGAGTGGCTTAGTAAAACAGAGAGGAAAAGAGACTCTCTCTCTCTCTCTCAATTCTACCTATATCTGTATGTGTGTCTCAGATTTACTCTGCATGTACTTGAAGGTACCAGGACACTGATGTTTCGACTCACAACATCATAAATTGCTATTATGAATAACTGACCTTTAAATTTACCACTTCAGTGAATGGATGGTGATAAAACTGAAGCTGTTCCCCCAAATACTTATGGAAGTCCATTCCATTTAAAAAACAAACAAAAAAAGCTTTCTTGCACAAAATGTTCCTGGACTCAACCAGGAAAAAAGAAAGGAACCCGCCTTCTTGACATTCCTTAGTGTGGCTTTGGATTTTATCTCACACCAAGTACAAGTTCATACTGGAAGCCTTGCAGGCTATCAATAGAACTCCGCTCACCCGCCTTATTTTAAAGCTGAAGCATGTTAAGCCCTCTAAGCCTCTCCTCCTAAGACATACCCTTCATCTCCCAAATTAGTCCCGGTGCCTTTGCTGGATCCTTTCCAAGATTCGGATGGTCTTTTAAGTTTCATGTCCTGCCGCATACTATGTGAGAGTTCCATTGCCTTAAAATCTCTTTTAATTTATGAACCCTAACGATTTTCAGTCTCCATATCTTCTCCGTGCTTATAGTGTCTATTGCCAACACAGAGACATTTTTCTAATTCTGATCACTATGGGTTACATGGGCAGTAAATATATTTTTAGTAAGAAACTAAAAAACAAACCAAAATGAAACAAATAAACAAGAATATCAAAGCATAGTGTAGCTCAGAGGCCCCTGACCCTGACTTATGGTTTCCCATCCGCAGGTCTTGGCCGGTACTATTTCCTGCAGCTGAAGCAGTGTTCATTTCCACTGTAGTGGTTCCAAAGCTGATGCATTTCGGAAGGATAAACTGAAAGGTGACATCCTTCACAAAGTCCTCTCTAATGCTCCTGCTGGATATTATCTCTGACTTTTCTGAATACTTTACATATATTCCTTGTGGGCCAGTTACAGTGTAGCTCCTGTTCTCCATATTGATGTGTCTTACTGTTTAAACCAGAGGTCTCAACCTGGTAGCCTGTGACCTGTAAAACCAGTCTGCAAGTTAATTTTGCCTGGCCCACACACTTGTTTCATGTAAAAACTATAAAAAGCTTTCAAACCATGAATTTTGGGCTTATCTTGGAAATACTGGGTGCAGGTAGAAACAATCGGCTGGAGCTCAGGGGCGGGGGGGTCAAGNAACACTGGAGTGGGTTGCCATTTCCTTCTCCAATGCGTGAAAGTGAAGTCGCTCAGTCATGTCCTGACTCTTAGCGACCCCATGGATTGCAGCCCACCAAGCTCCTCCGTCCATGGGATTTTCCAGGCAAGAGTACTGGAGTGGGGTGCCATTGCCTTCTCTGGAACATATCAAATTTATCCAATAAAACCATGGATATCTTAATATCTTCTTTTACCATTTGACATGTGTACTGTGCTGTTTAGGAGACAGTTTGGTAATTCCAATTTGAAATATATAATTGAATAATTGATTTAGATTTGTGGTCTTAAGCTGAAATCTCTTAGACTTTATGGGCAATATTAGCATATCTCAGAGAATTTTATTTTATACACACACATGGGTTTACTTAAGTATTTTAAGTTTTACTTAATTCATTAAAATAAAATATTTTTTACCAAGTATATTAAATTTATGAAATCTGGCCTATTAGAGCAATGTGCTGTTTAGAAAGATAATTTAACTAACCAGATTCATAAATGGAACAATCTGATTATGCTATCTCCTTAAAAGTGCTGACTGAATTTTGCCAGAGGTAAAAATATAATTATTAGATTTGTAAGCTCAATTAAAAAGCTTTAAAAAACCCCTAGGTTTATGAATGTATGATTATAATAAATTTAATACCAATTTTTTATTCCAAAGCAAATTCTGAATAATCTTTTCTGTATACAAAAGCTTTCAGCACCACCTAAACCTTCCTGTCATTCAATTCAACAACAGTCTGGAGATAAACAAGACTCCCATTCCTTAAAGGGACCTCAGTTCAGTTTAGCTTAGCATCCATTTATGGAGTGTGTCCTCTGGGGCTAGCACAATGTCAGCACTGGATATTCAACAATGAAAAGACCCACCATCTGCCCGCAATAGTTTGCTGGGGAGACAGACACAGACACCCGCAGTTCACCTTATAGTTCACTGCACTGTGAAACTCATAGTAGTTGAGGGCTGAGTTGACACCTTTCTCTACCACCCAGTGGACAAGAACTCATGGTTGCCGATGCCATCTTGCCATTGCTGGCTTAGAATGGTTTTTTTAAAATCTATTTATTTTTTAATTGAAGGATAGTTGCTTTACAGAATTTTGTTGTTTCCTGTCAAACATCAACATGAGCCAGCCATAGGTATACATTTGTCCCTCCTTCTTGAACCTCCCTCCCATCTCCCTCCCCATCCCGCCCCTCTAGGTTGACACAGAGCCCTTGTTTGAGTTCCCTGAGCCATACAGCAAATTCCCATTGGCTATCTATTTTACGTATGGTAATGTAAGTTTCCATGTTACTCTCCATAAATCTCACCCTCTCCTCCCCTCTCCCTCACCCTCCATGTCCTAGTATAATTTATTGGTAAAACCTAGGAACTATTTAAGAGGCCAGACTCCTTTCACTGGTTAAAGAATTTGTTCCCACCAACACAGAAAGACTTCTTGGAGTCAGAGCTGCATTAGCCACCCAGCATGACTTGCTTCTCCACTCTTTGTCGGGATGAATAAACCCATCATTAACCCAATCATCTGAGCCAGAAGCTTTGACTCCTCTTTGACCCCACAGTTCTCCAAGATCTATTAAGTCTATTTCCACCATAATACTGTGATCATTTCCCTTCTCAGAGACAAGAGAGATTATCATAACTGCACATAGAGATCAAGTCTTCTGTTACATTCAAATATCTTTGCTTGTGTATAACTTGCCTCCTGTGACATATTCCCAAGTAGAATATCAACAGTCACATCACAAACTAATTTTGCAGAAATGACCTAAATCTCCAACAGTACTTTTAAAATTCTGCAGTTTGGACACATCTTGGGCTCTCCATACAGAATACTGGCCATCTCCCTTGAAGTGTGGCTCTGTTCTATAATCCCAATTGATGGTGATGGTTTAGTCGCTAAGTCTTGTCCGACTCTTGCAACCCCATGGCCTGTAGCCTTCCGGGCTCCTCTGTCCATGGGATTCTCCAGGCAAAAATACTGGAGTGGGTTGCCATTCTCTTCTCCAGGGGATCTTCCTGACCCAGGAATTGAACCCAGGTCTCCTACATTGCAAGCAGATTCTTTACCAACTGAGCTACAGGGAAGCCAATTAGGAAATTTAAATTTTTCTCCAGAAATGTCTCAAAGGAAGAAAAGTTTCAGGCATGCTATCTAAGAGCCTCTTAGATGAAAAACTTTCAAACAGACCTTCTTCTGACCCTCATGTGCTGTCTGAACCTCACAGGCTAACACAACAAAGCAAATATTTTAAAACTGAAACTAGAACAACCAGCTTGAAAAAAAATGCATAGCATCATTTACAGAAGCTGATTATGACCCAGCAATTTCACTCCTAGCAACCCAAAGAAATACAGTCACATGAGATAAATAACAGCAATATTCATAACATAAGAAAAACTGGAAATAACCCAATTGTTCAACACTATAATGGATAAATTGTGATATACTCACACAAGAGAATGTTAGATAGGAATGGGAATAAATAATATGGATGAATCTCACAAACTTAATGCTAAACAAAAGCTACTGGATACATAGAGAACACATATATACTTCCATCTTGCAAAGAACAGAATAGGTAAAAATAATAATCTATGCCATTAAAAGTTGTAACATTCTGCATCTCAGTCAAGATGCTGCCTACACAGCTGAGCCTGTATGATAGATCATTATACCTAAAGAACATTATAATGTTCTTTAAAAACTTGGGTAATAAAATGCAAAGACAGGAGAAAAACATCTTCTCATCCATCTCATGTTAATTTTAAAGAAAGAGTCTACTGTGAAGAAACAAATTCATCTTTTCTACTTTCCTCCCAGTGTGAAATCTTTGGAATGTGATTCAGTAAAATTCCCTTTATCTGATATGACAAGATGGTGGGTTAATCAAAAACAGATCTGATAATTTTTGAAAATGGTATGTACCAATATTTTAATATAAATTTTCTAAGTGCATTCAATCATCAACCTTTTGATGTAAGACCAAGTCTTTTTTCCGTATTAGTTAGACTGATTAGAGATTCTTATCATTATTACATAAATGATATTCATATGACTGCCAATATTTGTTTTTCAAAAGCAGGGCCAAAACTTAAGGTCATTTAAAAGTCAAATTGTGCCTAAATTGCTTCTAGATTTTTGCCATTTTCTAAGTCCATTATAGTTAGTTGTTTTGTCACAACTACTTTTTTTCTTTGCAGTGTGAATTTACTTATGTATTCAACCTAGTTTTCATAGAAATAACTTCATATTCATATTTCATCTGTTTACTTAATATTTAATTAAATTTCAATAACAAGAATAACTGGCATTAACAGGTTTGGGAACAAATAATACTCTTGATAAGTCTATAACTCAGCTGGTAAAAGAAGTAAGCCTGTGTGCTTAAGAGTATTTCAGGGTGCTTGGGGCATGGGTCAGTATGTTTTTTTAGAAAGAGAGGTGGTTAATTTTTCCCATCAGTTAAGTGGAGGTGGATAAAGACAGTTAAGATAATAATACCTGTTATTTCTTGGCTACTAATTCTGAATCAAATGCTATGCTGAGCATTTTGCATACATGATTTCATTTAATCCTTACATTCTGTACTCATTATTCCATTTAATTCTTATAATATCCCTGAAAATTAATATCACCGTTTCACAGATAAAGAAAACAAACTTCAGAGAAATTGAGTAATTTGATCTAATATTTAAATATTCAGCAAGTTCAAGAGTCAGAATTTGAATCTGGCTGGTCTCTAACCACCCTAACTCCCATGGTGTACTGCTTCTCATACTGACAAAAGCTGGGAAGAAATGTTAAGATGTTTTCCCACTACCTAAAGCGAGAGGACTATGTTTGATCAGAAAAGTTCTTCACTTGAAAGTTTCACAGGCTCAAGTCATCTTTAGAGTTTACTAAATAGAGTATAAGACAAGATCCTGGAGGAAGCCAACTGTCTGGGTTCATCCTTTCTAAGGAAACTGTCTCTGAAAGGAGAAAAATATCTTGGCAAGCATGATATAATTAATAGTAGCTATGAGGCACCCTGGGCCAGAAAAGCTTACTTTCTTTAAATAATTTCTGTGGGTATCTTTGGACCTTCCCATAAGTCACATTCTCTTCTCTCCCCAACTTAGTCATATCATTAGCACAGTCCAGTTGCCTCCTCCTAAGAAAGGAAGGAAAAAACTTCAAATTTTAACCAGATGCTTATAAGTTTTTTCAGAGAATGTGAAATGGAAAATTTATTTTAGGTTTAGACAGGTAGTTTGTGGGGCTTCCCAGCTGGCGCTAGTGGTAAAAAACCCACCTGCCAAAGCAGGAGACATAAGAGATGTGGTTCAGTCCCTGGGTCTGAAAGATCCCCTGGAGGAGGGCAAGGCAACTCACTCCAGTATTCTTGCCTGGAGAATTCCATGGACAGAAGGGCCTGGCGGGCTACAGTCCATAGGGTCTCAAAGAGCTGGACCCAGCTGAAGCGACTTGGCCCACAGAAGGCAGGTAGTTTGCTAACCCTGATAGACGTCAAACTCTCCTGTTGAGTNCCCTGGGCCAGAAAAGCTTACTTTCTTTAAATAATTTCTGTGGGTATCTTTGGACCTTCCCATAAGTCACATTCTCTTCTCTCCCCAACTTAGTCATATCATTAGCACAGTCCAGTTGCCTCCTCCTAAGAAAGGAAGGAAAAAACTTCAAATTTTAACCAGATGCTTATAAGTTTTTTCAGAGAATGTGAAATGGAAAATTTATTTTAGGTTTAGACAGGTAGTTTGTGGGGCTTCCCAGCTGGCGCTAGTGGTAAAAAACCCACCTGCCAAAGCAGGAGACATAAGAGATGTGGTTCAGTCCCTGGGTCTGAAAGATCCCCTGGAGGAGGGCAAGGCAACTCACTCCAGTATTCTTGCCTGGAGAATTCCATGGACAGAAGGGCCTGGCGGGCTACAGTCCATAGGGTCTCAAAGAGCTGGACCCAGCTGAAGCGACTTGGCCCACAGAAGGCAGGTAGTTTGCTAACCCTGATAGACGTCAAACTCTCCTGTTGAGTTCAGTTCAGTTCAGTCGCTCAGTTGTGTCCGACTCTGCGACTCCATGAATCGCAGCACGCCAGGCCTCCCTGTCCATCACCAACTCCTGGAGTTTACTCAAACTCATGTCCATCAGGTTGGTGATGCCATCCAGCCATCTCATCCTTGGTCGTCCCCTTCTCCTCCTGCCCCCAATCCCTCCCAGCATCAGAGTCTTCCAATGAGTCAACTCTTCGGACTATGAAAAAATGCCCATATTAGTACTTGCACTGCCTTGTCCAGACCCACATTCGGATATAATTGGGGTGGATGGGATAGGGCTAGGGGTCAGTCTTTTTTTTTTAATTAATGTTTCCCCCAGTGGTTAAAATGTACAGCCAAGATCGTAACCACAGGTCTCAATAGTTAGACTTTTAAGGACCTAAATTGATTCAGAGGAAGGATGTCTGCAGGCATCGCTGACTTGATACAATGGAAAAATTTCTGAAAGATCACTGGACTAAAGCACTCCCCTCACTCCTTACAATTTCAGAAGGCTTATTTTTTCATTTGTGGCAGTTTGTTGATGCTTTAGCTTCTTTGTCAAGTAGCTTTTTGACCTAATAACCATCACTAAATCCACCAAGAAAGAGGATATAAAAGGAATCTTTTAGTGAACAGTTTTGTGATTATTTTTAGAAAGCTTAATACTGAGCTGAGTATAAAAGGCTATATTCTGTTCTTGTCACATTAAAAAAAAAAGTGTTCTTCCCCATTTCATATCAAAGTTATCACTTACTTTTCCTTTAAAAACTCAAGTTAGGCTAAGATGGGATTTTGATGTATTAGACTTAGACTGCACAGGAGTGTTTAAAAACACAATGTTGTCATCCATAAAGAATGTTACATGAATATTGAAGCAAATAATTTTACATTTTATCATTTTTAAGTTGAAAATTCCCCACTTTTTTTTTTTTTTTTCCTGAATGTCATTATCAGGATATTCCCAAGGAAGAGGCATCCACCTAATGATGTGTTCAGCTAACTTAGAACAGAACACATCTTGGTATTTTACTGGGTCATTTCACCTAATTGTTAATGAAATATTCTATTAGAAAAGAATCTAGCTTTACATTCTCTATCTGGATTTGAAAGGGAAAAGGGAAGAGGGGAGGAAGACGATCTGGGTGTATTTTTAAGGACTAAAATTTTGCAAGTTAGGGTGACAGTAAGTAAATTCTGTGTGTCATAGTGCAACATGGTCCCTGGAGGACTCAATGTGGAATTTTTATAGTACTCAAGGTACAGTTAGTCAAATGCACCATAATTCCTAATTTTCTTCTCCTACCAAACCCAAAACTCATCTTTCTTATTATTCTGAGAAAACTCATGTGTTTGAATCCTTTTTCAGGAGAGACAGGAACTCTGTCAAGACATTTCCATATTTTTAGAACAGACAAATCATGAATTTCCAGTTCTGTCCTATATTTCCCTTAAAGGTTTATTCAAGGTCATCTTAATGTATTTTTTGGTGGGGAAAAAATTTACAGTTATTCTGATCAAAATGTTTAAGAAAGTAAAATGTTAAACTTTTACCCTGAGCTTTCTGGATATATTCATTTTAAAGAAAACTGACACCTACCCCAAAACAAAATTACATGTCATCACAGATTTTAAAATTACAGTTTGCTGTTCCTTTCTCCCTGGCGGTTTTAAACATGTATATTTATAGGTTTGATGAAATGGATACTTTGTGTATATTTGAACCATCAACTCTATGTACTTAAGGAGATTTGTAGAGTCACTTTCCTAAGCATAATCGACTGAAATTACTCTCAGCATGACCCCTCAATCCTCCTGCAGCTCTGTGTTCCCCTCTACAAATTGAATAAATCTGATCAACACAGGAGTCTGACATTTTCTAAGAGAAACAGGCAGTTCTGCAGATTTAGAAAATATTTTCTCCTCCAAAATTTCCCAGTTTGTAAAGACAAAGAAATAGAGACACTGGTTGAGAGGCCCTCCTATGGGGGAAGATTCTTCATCCCAAAATAAACTCTTCCTGCTCAAGTTAGAGCCTCGGGCTTAAAGTCTCAGCGTCCTGGAACCAGAACAATACAAACATGGGATAAGTGGAATGAGACAGGGGCATTTGTACGTGATGTGATCATTGCTTTGTTAGTCCAGGCGCAGTGTCATGCTGGGAATGTGCTGAAGTTATGGGGGATTTTAGTCACGATAAAGAAAGACTAAGTGCCATCTACTGGTGAAGAAACTGAATTTTTTTCCAATTTTCCAACAAAATTGAGCCTCTTTTCAGACAATGCAGTGTACAGGTTACACACATCATCGTTCCATGGTCATGATAAGCTGTCTAACCCATTCCCCAACCTGATTTAGAAACTTCCATTTCTAGTTCCAAATACTTACAAGGTGGTAAAGATAACGTAAACAGAAACTTACTACGGCACTGTTTGCAATTACTAAGAACATGAGCCAAGTGCCCAGTAATTAGAATCTGATTAAATATATACTATACAATAAAATGGCACTACAAAGGAGCTGATAGCCATCCAAAAATAAAGAAGCATGTATGTGTGTATGTGTGGATGTGGGCCGATATGTCAGAGATATGTCGAGAGAAATAAGCAAGTTTTAGGACAGTGTTATAATATGATTCTGTTTTGTAAATAATATTATAATATTTAATAATAACATGGAGGATTGCTTACTTAAGTATTAACAGTTTTCAGTCACTGTTACGGTTACTGTTACAGTAAAATAGTAACACACACCTTCTGTTTGTTACTAGGATACAAGGAAACCAGCACAAAAGATTTTTAAAAGAAAAGGAAAAAATTTTAAGTTTTAGCTATGTAACATTTTAATATTGAAATTTTATGTTTTTAAAATAAAAATTGTCACAACCATTCTAAAAAAAAATCTTTGATTTATATATGCACTTCCTTTCCTAGGAATAGCAGACAACAACCACACAAAATAGCAAAGATTATATAAAATCACATAGATATAGAGAAAATATAGAAATGCTATAGAAGTGAAAAGGGGAAGTATTCCACACTATATACAAAATAAAAAAAAAATCACCTACCACCTACAATTCCATTATCCAAGGGTTTGATGTTATTGGTATATGTTCTTCCTTTTGGTGTCAATTTCACACTGCTCTGTTCACATATGTATTTTAAGTACTGCTTTTTGTAATGTTTCACTTTGCAAAACTTTAGAGAATCCTAGTTTTAAAGGCATGTTGTTTTTCATTTTCCGGCTGCATCTTGAGATAATGTAAAACAAAACATTTCCCGTTTTACCCTCCCATCTCAACCCCTTCTCTTTGTTAACCTAGTTTAGGTATTGTTTTCATGCTGTCACCAAGGCTAAAACACCAGCATCTTCCAAAATAGAGACTAAGGAAATGATCAGATTTCTTTAATGCTCAACTCAGCACAGTAACTTGGCTGGAGGAATAAATATATGTTGAACAGCGGCAAACACTGTTCCTTGAATAAAGGACTGGTGGAAAATTTCACAATCCTTGCAAAATCTGACAAACAAAGAAAATAAGATCCTCTGGTAAAATGAAAGCAAACGGGAAGACGGGCTTAATCTGATTCAAATCTGAGTGAAGAACAGTATTAGTCACTAGGAAAACTTATTCAGAAGAGAAGTGCTCGATAAGTCCAGCTTAGACTCCTAGTGGATTTGGAGAAGCAAAAAGAAGGGGTTTATGCAACTCTGTGTGTTGACGGAAAATTTTATTCAAGTGCCTGGCTTGCCTAAGAAAGGAGGAAAGAACGGTTGGGGTGACAATGATGACAGGTCAAAGGCTTGAGGGTTTAGCTACGTGAGGCCCTACTGTATTACACTCAGGGTTATTTTGGGATGGTCACAAGAGTACTTGAACCCTGAACAAAGAACTCCTCCTTGCCTTATCCTATTGCAGATGGGAGCAAAGTGTTTAAGTGCCCCAGATCTGAAGCAACTGTGAAACCCCAACCAAAAGGTTAGTGAATGGGAGTCTCTTCCATTCTCTTGGGCTGCCCTTTTCCTTAAAAACCACTGCATTCACATACCCAGGGTTAGCCCTGTTTCCCCCATAATATTTATAACAGTCTGCTAAAAGGAACACTTAATAGTACTCATGAAACACAACTGGGTATCTGATATAGCTGGTGACAGGTACAGTAAAAAAAAAAAAATCATAGTGACTCTAGTTACACTTGGTTTTAGCCAACTTCGTCCTGATAGCACTGCCCTGGGTACTGCTGGGAGTTGAATTTAGAAAAGGAAAAAATAGCAGAACCAAGAATCTATGATCAAAGTCAGTTTTCCTTGTAGATAAGCAACTCAGAAAGATCAAGCCTTCAAAGCCTCTCTCATGACAGATACAGGAGAAGAAGTTTTAAATAATAATACAGACAATACATACAAAAACACTTTAAAAAGAATAATCAAGTCACACTATAGTTAGCTGGATAATATTAACTTCCCTCCAAGTTCAACACTTCTCAGTGTCTGCTCTGGAAAATATCTCTGTGACTAGTAAAGACATCGGTCACAAGCCCTGTGTTAAATTAGCGCCAGCTAACTGAAGTCTTTCATCTCTTCCTTCCATTAGCCCGCACTTGACAAAGATCCCAAATGAGTAAGAATCTTTCATCTCAGCAACAGTCTTCCAGGACAGTTATAAATATAGGCTTACTCGTGGGGTGAGGTTTTAACTTCTGATATACAAAGTGTTAATAGTTTCAGTGACTACTTGGCCAAAACTCTGCAGTACTCTATTTGCTTGTGATATATTATGATTGTATTAATGAAGCTAATAACTACTCAGCCAAATGAAAGTTTCTCCAAGCCTTTGTGCTTTCTTTCCTCAACCCATTCAGATTTAATTATAATGTTCACGATCTAGTTCATCAAAAAATTTAGTATAAAAAGACCATTCACAACTCTCCATCTCCAGCAGGCAATGTAATATTACTGGTTACTCTTCATCAATCACAACAATTCTATGTGGTAGGTAGAGTGATTGTCTTCATTTTACAGATGAAGAAACTCATGAGTAGAGGTTTCAGTACTTGGCCCTCCACCACAGCTGTGAAGTGGGCTTCCCTTGTGGCTCAGCTGATAAAGAATCTGCCTGCAGTGTGGGAGACCTGGGTTTGATCCCTGGGTTGGGAAAATCCCCTGCAGAAGGGAAAGGCTACCCACTTCAATATTCTGGCCTGGAGAATTCCATAGACTGTGTATAGTCCATGGGGTTGCAAAGAGTCGGACTCGACTGAGCGACTTTCACTCACTTCACTTAGAGCTATGAAGTGGTAGAGATGAGATCTGACTCTAGATTTTCAGGCTCCCAGCCCATATTCTGAACCTTGGAGAAAACATAAGCTAAATAACACCCTCAGTCTCTCATTTTATCTTCCCAGTTACCTTATATAACCATGGATAGAAGCCATTCATCAACAGTTCAAATTCTACCACACTAGGAACATCCAATATCAATTGAGTCAAAAGATATTTTAAGTTACAATCAGATGGTTGGGTCACTCCATCTCTCCATCCTGGCAAACCCATCTGTTGTTACTCCTTTTGTATGCCTTTCCACTCCTAATTTGGTTTTCCTCTTACATTTGACTCTGACACATTCTTTCCTGCAGGTTGCCAAACATCCTTGTGATGAGACCAAAAAAAAAAAAGTCCTGTAAGAGTATCCATAACTTTTCTTTCCTCTCTGCCGTGTCAAGAAAAATTCTCCTCCTGTCCAAAGCAGAATTCTTGCTTGGTAAAAGAAAAGCTAGGTCAATTAAAAGATAAGGAGATTGGGGCAGAGAGATCATTTCCCCCAAAGTTTGTTCTACTCTAAAGTGATAGTGGCAAGATTCTAAATGTAAATACTATAGAAATTACATTTTATTAATGCTTGTACACCCATATCATGATGCTAAGTAAATATTAGGTGCTTGGTCAAAATTTGTTGTATGAATGAAATGAATAGAAAGGAAAAGAGAGGAAGAAAGAAAGGAAATTGATATCAAGTGGTGTATATTACTATGTTTGAGTTCATGGGAGGCAGAGACAAAATTAGGTGAAATCATTTTCACAGTTCTTTTTGTGCTTCCTATAACTAGCACCCTCTAGCACATCTGAACATGTCCCAGGTTTATACTTACTTCTGTGTTAGAACTGGTTGTGCAATAGTGAGGTACTGAATTAAACTGTCCTTGAATATCACTGAATAAGCAGTTCTCTTGCTGTGTTTTCATTTCCCGTGTATTTTGTCAACCAACAGACTTCGATGCCCACTATTTACGACTGACAGCGCAGGGTGAAAGAGAAACAAAAAAAGTGGGTAGGGATGCCATTATAGTTGAGGGAGTCACATTATAGAGCCAAATAGTTACAGCATAGGATGGATGGACATGGGTTTGGGTGGACTGTGGGAGCTGGTGATGGACAGGGAGGCCTGGCCTGCTGCAGTTCATGGGGTTGCAAAGAGTCGGACACGACTGAGCGACTGAACTGAACTGAACTCTCCTTTCTTGCCAGATTCTTTTACATTAAATGTGGATCCCAGGAACTTCATATTTTAAAATGATATCCAATAAAAGAAACATCTTGGACCTTTTTGAAAGTATATTCTTAGAAATATTATATAATGTAAATTGCTGTTATAAAATGTCATGGCTCAAAAGTAAGAGAATGTATTTGTTTCACAATATCCAGTCCCATCACTTCATGGCAAATAGATGGGGGAACAGTGGAAACAGTGGCTGACTTTATTCTTCTGGGCTCCAAAATCACTGCAGATGGTGACTGCAGCCATGAAATTAAAAGATGCTTACTCCTTGGAAGGAAAGTTATGACCAACCGAGACAGCATATTAAAAAGCAGAGACATTACTTTGTCAACGAAGGTCCATCTAGTCAAGGCTATGGTTTTTCCAGTGGTCATATACGGATGTGAGAGTTGGACTATAAAGAAAGCTGAGCGCAGAAGAATTGATGCTTTTGAACTGTGGTGTTGGAGAAGACTCTTGAGAGTTCCTTGGAATGCAAGGAGATCCAACCAGTCCATCCTAAAGGAGATCAGTCCTGGGTGTTCATTGGAAGGTCTGATGTTGAAGCTGAAACTCCAATGCTTTGGCCACCTGATGCAAAGAGCTGACTCATTTGAGAAGACCCTAATGCTGGGAAAGATTGAGGGCCGGAGGAGAAGGGGATGACAGAGGATGAGATGGTTGGATGGTATCATCGACTCAATGGAGATGGGTTTGGGTGGACTCTGGGAGTTGGTGATGGACAGGGAGGCCTGGCATGCTGCAGTTCATTGGGTCGCAAAGAGTCAGACATGACTGAGCGGCTGAACTGAACTGAACTGAGGATGGTAGGTGCTCTGGTGGAGAAATGTACCCAATGCTGGGGACAGTGGACAGGGATTCCATCTTTTGCAAAAAAGCAAAAAGATGATCAGGGAAATGGTTACAGAGGAACATGCAGGGTGTGAAGGATATTCCCAGCAGGGGAAATAGCTTGGCCAAGGGTGTAGCACCATGAACATCATGCCATGTTCAGGGACTGGCGAGAGGGCTTGGTAGAGCAAGGGTGCGTGTCAGGGTCCTGCCTGGTGCCAGCAGCGGAGACTAACAGGGAGGCTGAGACAGACTCAGAGGGGCCTTATCTGCCCTGCTAAGGAACTTGGGCTGCTTCTTCTGTTTTACTTTATTTATTTCTGGGGTGACACCACATGGCATGCAGGATCTTAGTTCCCCTGCCGGGAGAAGCATGGATTCTTAACTACCGGGCCACCAAGGAAGTCCCTCTTCTTCTAGCATTTTAAACCAGGCTTAATTTTCCTGACTAAGTACACAGTGTCTGTGTGTTCCTTGCTCTCCGATTTCTGTCTAAGTGAATCTGATCCAAACGTGTCTGCCAGCCTGGACCCTGGTCTTTCTGGTAAGTCATCCTAGAAGACTCCATATTTTGGTAAGACTACAACTGCCAGTCACAAGCTTGATGAACAGCCAGGGACCATGGAGATATTCTGGGATGCCTGTGTGAAGTAGTGTGAGGAGAGGCATAATAAACATTTGTCCTAAACACACCAGAAAACATTATTCTTTTTGTCAAAGAATAGCCTGCTAAGTAATATTGTTTGTTGGATTTGCTTTCAATATTATACCTGTATTTAAGTTACTACATAATTAAACTTCAAAGTGAAGTATCAATAAAATTAAAAAGGCAAATGATTCCATGTTAAAATACCAACCACAAAAATTTTGTAAATGTTAGTGGTTGGTATTTTAACATGGAATCATTTGCCTCTTTAATTTTATTGTGTAAATAATTTTTACATAATAAAAATACATGTCCCATTCCACTTTTTCACTTAGCAGTGTCTCATATAGAGTTCTTCATTCATTTATTTATTCACTCATTCACTTTAGAAATATTAAGTAGTAGTAGTAATCACATCGGAGAAGGTAATGGCACCCCGCTCCCTCTTGCCTGGAAAATCCCAGGGATGGGGGAGCCTGGTGGGCTGCCGTCTATGGGGTCACATAGAGTCGGGCACGACTGAAGCGATGTAGCAGCAGCAGCAGCAGTAATCACATATTGGAGAAGAAAATGGCAACCCACTCCAGTGTTCTTCCCTGGAGAACCCCAGGGATGGGGGAGCCTGGTGGGCTGCCATTTACGGGGTCACACAGAGTCGGGCAAGACTGAAGCGACCGAGCAGCAGCAGCAGCAGCAGTAATCACAGGCTGTGCGTGTCTCGTCTAGTCCTCAGAGCAAATCTGAATTAGATACTATTGTTGTCCCCATTTCAAAAGGAAGAAACTAAAGCTCAAGGATGTTAAGTGACATGCTTAAAGTCACACAACCTGCAAGCAATAGAGCCAGAACTCAAACAGACCCAACAGATATTATTACTTAGTTTTGGCCTTTACTATTCAATTACAATATATTTAGTAACTTCTGGTCTGCTTAATGACTCTCTAATCTGAGGCCATGTGAGTTTTCTATAGGGTTTCTGAAGAAAAATTTGTGCCATTGTTTTTTTAAAGAAGTTCAGAGAGAGGGGAGAGGTAGCTATTTCTTTGGGATATATTCCTATTTTGAGTATTATCTGTTTTAGGACCCTTGTTTATTCTGTTCTGATCCTTTCCACAATGATTCCACCGATTCTCAAGGCCCCCAAATATCTGTTGACATATCTGCTAGTCCCATCAGCACTGAGGGTGTTTTCTTCACAGTCCATTTGATTGTCTTTTTAAACTTCAAAAAGAAAAAAAAATACCTGCACTTTGACATAAGCCTAACAATATAATGGAAAAACAAGCATTTATGTCCATAGTAACCCTTCCACTGCCAATCTCACCATGGCCCCCAGCCCAGTCTCAAGTCACAGCTGAAGTGTGTTCTTCCATGCTGTCGTTCCCTGTCTCATACAATTATATTTGTTCATATGTAAAGCTTTTATTTTTCTTTTACTCAGATGAGTGAAATATACACAGGACAATCTGTTAATTTCTCTCACTGTGTCATGACTCTTACTCAAAGCAATACACACAACACTAATTTATTAATTTTACTAGTATGAATATACCACAAATTTTCATTTTCCCCCATTTTAATGAAATTGATATTTTTGCTTAAACAATGCTACATAAACATCCTTTTATAAATATGCTTATATTCTGGTGCTATTATTTATTCAGGAGAGACTCCAGAAAGAACAAAAGGATACTCATGTTTTGTAAAATATAAGTCAGATTTCTAACAGCAATGTATGACAAGTTCCCTTTCCCCATATCTTTGTCAAAACTGAATATCATTAATCTTCCAAATATTTCCACAAATATTGCCCTGCAAATGGTATCTAATTATTTTCATATGCATTTTCCTGATTACCAAGGAGGTGGAATGTCTTTTCATGTATTTATCATGCTAATTAGCCCTTTAGGAAATTTCCTCTACTATGAATCCATGTTTTACAAATACTTTATAATATATTGCTGTATTTAGAAATTCATGCAAGACAATAATCTTTATAAATTGATAAAATGCTTATTTCAGATGGAGAGAGGAGTTCTATAGAGGGTTTGACTGTGTGGTGTTTCTATTTACTATTTTAAGTTTTTTGTTAATAGATCTCATTGCTACAAATGCACACACACACACACACACATATAAACATACTGCATTGTTTCTATCTTCAGTTCAGTTCAGTTCAGTCGCTCAGTTGTGTCCGACTCTTTGCGACCCCATGAATCACAGCACGCCAGGCCTCCCTGTCCATCACCATCTCCCAGAGTTCACTCAGACTCATGCCCATCGAGTCAGTGATGCCATCCAGTCATCTCATCCTTGGTCGTCCCCTTCTCCTCCTGCCCCCAATCCCTCCCAGCATCAGAGTCTTTTCCAATGAGTCAGCTCTTCACATGAGGTGGCCAAAGTACTGGAGCTTCAGCTTTAGCATCATTCCTTCCAAAGAAATCCCAGGGCCTATCTCCTTCAGAATGGATTGGTTGGATCTCCTTGCAGTCCAAGGGACTCTCAAGAGTCTTCTCCAACACCACAGTTCAAAAGCATCAATTCTTTGGCACTCAGCTTTCTTCACAGTCCAACTCTCACATCCATACATGACTACTGGAAAAACCATAGCCTTGACTAGATGGACCTTAGTCGACAAACTAATATCTCTGCTTTTGAATATGCTGTCTAGGTTGCCCATAACTTTTCTTCCAAGGAGTAAGCGTCTTTTGATTTCATGGCTGCAGTCACCATCTGCAGTGATTTTGGAGCCCAGAAAAATAAAGTCTGACACTGTTTCCACTGTTTCCCCGTCTATTTCCCATGAAGTGATGG
>SJYA01000764.1:397634-419058 GCA_006410615.1 Neotragus moschatus | reverse complement strand
ACCGGATGCCATGATCTTCGTTTTCTGAATGTTGAGCTTTAAGCCAACTTTTTCACTCTTCTCTTTCACTTTCATCAAGAGGCTCTTTAGTTCCTCTTCACTTTCTGCCATAAGGGTGGTGTCATCTGCATATCTGAGGTTATTGATATTTCTCCCAGCAGTCTTGATTCCAACTTGTGCTTCTTCCAGCCCAGAGTTTCTCATGATGTACTCTGCATATGAGTTAAATAAGCAGGGTTACAATATACAGCCTTGACATACTTCTTTTCCTATTTGGAACCAGTCTGTTGTTCCATGTCCAGTTCTAACTGTTGCTTCCTGACCTGCATACAGATTTCTCAAGAGGCAGGTCAGGTGATCTTGTTCCTATCTTATTCCCTTCATATTTGCTCTTCACTCTTCTTTTCTCTATAGCAAACCTTATAGTTCCACCCATGTCCGCTGGGCACCAGCCATTCCAGTACATGCCTGCAGGAGTCATCTTCTCCAAGAGCCTTTCCCTCCCTCCCCACCCCCGCCCAGGGGTTCCTCTCCTCCCCAGAGGCAGGCAAAATGGGTGGAAGTTGGAGGATAATGGACTTAGCTTTCTTTTCTGGGAGAGAAGAATGATTTTAATATGTCTCCCAGATTTCCCCAGTAGGACGGTCTTGGGTGCCCATTCACATGCCTTTATGGACTCCTCCATCTCTCTTCCCACCTCTTTATTAGTGCTTCCTCTGGGAATATCTACTTTTAGTCAAGCATGTCATGAACTGCTGAGATACTCTGGTGATCAAGATGTCTGGAGTTCCTCCCCATGTGAACTTAGTCTTATGGTTTTTCCATTCCTTTGCTTCTGTGTTGGTTGACAAGTGTTAGTATGGAAAGCAAATCCTGCAGAGCCCAACACAATCCTTAAGGAGGTCTAATATTCAGATGGTGTTAGAATGAACTCAGAGGGGCAAACAACTTGGAATCTGCTCGTTTTCTCTTTCTAGGAGTCTGGCATGAATGTGTTTAAACTGACATATTTCCATCATCGATCCCAAGTGTTCGCATTCCCTACCCCAACTTACTTCATTTACTTCTCCTGATTGGGACCCCAGCTCTACTGATATGTAAATTCTGAGTCATAGGAGATCTAAGGGCACAGTGTTGATCTTGACATCATATCCTGTTTGATGGGTTGTAAGGCCTCCCCTCTACAAACACACACACATAAACTACCTCTTGGAAACTTCAGAAGACTTTCCTTTGGATATGTGGGTTGCTATGGTGATGAGAGCAGTGGAAGTGAGAGGCACTTACAGAAATGACTGTAAATGAGGCTTAAATAACTTTCAAGAACATTTTCCTAACTCAATCTTGGTCAAGAGCATTGCTGGGTTNAAACACACACACATAAACTACCTCTTGGAAACTTCAGAAGACTTTCCTTTGGATATGTGGGTTGCTATGGTGATGAGAGCAGTGGAAGTGAGAGGCACTTACAGAAATGACTGTAAATGAGGCTTAAATAACTTTCAAGAACATTTTCCTAACTCAATCTTGGTCAAGAGCATTGCTGGGTTCTCTTCAGTTCAGTTCAGTCACTCAGTCGTGTCCGACTCTTTGCGACCCCATGAATCGCAGCACGCCAGGCCTCCCTGTCCATCACCAACCCCCGGAGTTCACTCAGATTCATGTCCATCGAGTTGGTGATGCCATCCAGCCATCTCATCCTCGGTTGTCCCCTTGTCCTCCTGCCCCCAATCCCTCCCAGCATCAGAGTCTTCTCCAATGGATCAACTCTTTGCATGAGGTGGCCAAAGTACTGGAGCTTCAGCTTTAGCATCATTTCTTCCAAAGGAATCCCAGGGCTGATCTCCTTCAGAATGGACTGGTTGGATCTCCTTGCAGTCCAAGGGACTCTCAAGGCCAAGGGTTCTCTTGGCCTGTGGCAAATACGTTTCTATGTTCATTCACTGAGTAGATTCAGTTGCCAAGTGATTGGTGTATATACAGTGGGGAACACAGATACAAAACCTGCCTCTCAGGAGTTAATGGTGAAAGAAAGCACCTTAACTAGAAAGTAGACACATAAGTGGAAAAATGGTATCAAGGAAAGAATAGGGGCTATAAGCAAATTATATCTTGGATTTGTTATTTATGTACATATTTGTGATAACACAAAAGGGAAAAAACAGGGAGCACCTACTTTGGGTTGGGGCAGGAAGCTCTTTAAGGAAGTACTGGTAAACGAAGTTCAGAAAAATGAGTAAGAGACTGAGCCACAACTGAGGGTGGAAAGGGAGGACTGTTTCAGGCAGAGGAACAGCACTGCAAAGGTCATGAGGTGGGAGGGACCATGTTATATCCCAGCACTGAGAACACAGTGAGAGTGGGGTGATGCTCTTGGAATTAGAAGTGGTGCACTGATGGCTTCATATCATATCTATTAGTAGGTCTGTCCCTAGAAGATATCGTCAAAGCTATGGTTTTTCCAGTAGTTATGTATACATATGAGAGCTGGACCATAAAGAGGGCTGAGTGCCACAGAGTTGTTTCTTCAACTTGTGGTGTGGAAAAGACTCTTGAGAGTCCCTTAGACTGCAAGGAGATTAAACAGTCCATGCTAAAAGAAATCAACCCTGAATATTCATTGGAAGGACTGATGCTGAAGCTGAGCTCCAGGACTTTGGCTACTTGATGAGGAGAACTGACTCAATGGAAAAGACCCTGATACTGGCAAAGATTGAGATCAGGAGGAGAAGAGGGTGCAGAGGATGAGATGGTTGGATGGCATCACTGACTCAACGGACAGGAGTTTGAGCAAACTCTGGGAGATAGTGGAAGGACAGAGGAACCTGGAGTGCTGTAGTCCATGGGATCCCAAAGAGTTGGACTCAACTTATTGACTGAACAACAATAATCCAAGAAGATCACTACTTCACTCCTAGAGGAAGAGTCTCTTCAACTTGACTTCTATGTTTCAACCTCCCTTTCCGAACTATGAACCAAAGTTGAGACCTGGATCACCTGTTTAGATAGATGCACCAGTTTTTGGGCAGAGACAACTATCAGGAAGGAATAAAAATGAAGTACATTTCAGGATTCCCATTAAACCTTGAGGAGCATATCCCTGTGTTAATATGTGAGAGCATTTGCCAGGCACAAATTCTGGACATGCCACATAGATTTTCTGTGCTTCCTGAAACATTTCCTTCCTTTGGCTCCCCTGACTCAAGCCTCTCCTGTTTTCCTCCCACCTTGACCCTGTCTCCTCTTTCTCCTTTGCAGGCTCATCCCTGTCCACATCCCTGTCCAGTACTCTTGCCTGGAAAATTCCATGGACAGAGGAGCCTGGTAGGCTACAGCCCATGGGATCACAAAGAGTCAGACATGACTGAGCGACTTCCCTTTCCTTGGGGAAGCCTCTCCTGGTCTCCTTGACTAATCAAACCCCCTTGGTATGTACAAATGGTGTGTCCCCCTACCCTGAATTTATATCTTGAAGCCCTCCCTCCAATGTGATGTGTTTGGCGATGGGTCCTTTGGGAGATTATAGATTTAGATGAACTCATGAGAGTAAGGACCTCATGATGGGATTAGTACCCTTATCTGAAGAGGAAGAGGGACTAGAGCTCTCTGTCTACCTGTGAGGATGTAAAGAAGGAGGCCATTTGCAAACTAGGAAGAGAGCTCTCACCAGAACCTATCTATCCTGGCACCCTAATCTTGGCCTTCTAACCTCCAAACTGATAGGAAATAAATCCATTGTTTAAGCCACTCGCATGGTATTTTACTGAGGGAGCCTAAGCTAATAAACCCACTCTGAAAGGTATTCACAGAACCGTGTTCCTGTTCTTCAACAGTTCTTTGAGAGTCATGATTTTAGATTAATTGGTTTGACTAAAGAATTTTAGATTAATAGGTATGACTAAAGAATTTTAAATTAGTTGATATGTGTGTATTAAAGAATTTATCCCCAGAAATTTAGCTCCATAAGCACAAAGTCTCTTGTCTCCTAAGGCTTATCATGAGAACCAGTTTCATGTAGAGTAGTTACTGAGGGCCCCATGTTCAGATGGGCTCCATGCCTGGTTTAATACTCTGCTGCTGCCATGTTGAATCTTAATAATTTTTGAACAAGGGGACGTGCATTTTTTTTCCTTTGGCCCCATAGATTATATAATCAGTTCTGCTGATTATATATTATCATTATATATATATATATCTGCTGATAATATATCTGATATAATATATCTGATAATATATCTGCTGGTATATTATCATTATATCCCATCTAGCAGTGTCTGGCACATAGTAGAGTCTCAGTAAGTATCAGCTGAATGACTAACTGACTGACTGTCTATGAAGTGTCCAAAACTGAGAATGGTGGCTGGCTCTATCTGACCAGCCCAGGCATTTTCTGCCTCTCCATAGACCACTATTTACACTCAGATATGAGGCTGGGTTTGACTAAATCTGCTCAGGGACCTTCCTCTCTCACTCATTGCTCCAAATTATTTGCTCCTGGGGCATCTCTGGGGTAGTGTTGCAGTGGCAGCATTCTCTGGCATAAACATGCTTCTGAGTCATAGAGCAATGCCATCTCGAGGGGCCTGGACAGCTGCAGCTGTCAGGCATCTGTGAGTTACTTTGAGATGGCATGAAAAATATCTCCCGATTGGTTAAATCTGCCTTACGTCCTGCCCCCCAGATCTGTAGAACTGACGTTTGTACAGATTACTTTTATACAACATGTGAAAATATGAGACTGGCTACTGAAAAGAATGGACCTCCTCAAATTCAGTTGCAATAATCCCACTCGCCAAAATTAATCTGAATTTTATCTGAAGCTCTTTGACCTTCTCTAGTCATAGTTAATTTACAAAAGTAACATGAAAGGACTACCCTTGGAATCAGAAACCTGGGACAAGAGTGGAGAATTGACTCAGGTTGTTGTGGTTCGGTCACTAAGTTGTGTCCTACTCTTTGTGACCCCATGGATTGCAGCATGCCAGGCTTCCCTGTCCTTCACTATCTCTCAGAGTTTGCTCAGACTCACATCCATTGAGTAGTGATGCCATCCAACTGTCTCATCTTCGGCTGCTCTCTTCTCCTTTTGCCTTCAATATTTCCCAGCATCAGGGGCTTTTCCAATGAGTTGACTCTTTGCATCAGGTGGCCAAAGTATTGGAGCTTCAGCTTCAGCATCACTCCTTCCAATGAATATTCAAGGTTGATTTCCTTCAGGATTGGCTGGCTTGATCTCTTTGCTGTCCAAGGGACTCTCAAGACTCTTCTCCAGCACCACGGTTTGAAACCATCAATTCTTCAATGGTCAGCCTTCTTTATGGTCCAACTCTCACATTCATACTTGACTACTGGTAAAACAATAGCTTTGACTATATGGACCCTTGTTGGCACAATGATGTCTCTGCTTTTTAACACACTGTCTCAGTTCATCACAGCTTTCCTTCCAAGGAGAAAGCATCTTTTAATTTCATGGCTGGAGTTATCTGCAGTAACTTTAGAGCCCGGGAAAATAAAATCTGTCACTGACTCAGGTTATGGAAAGTGTGTTGTGAACTGTCTTGCCTTTCTAAGGGCGTGAAGTGCATCTTATGGTTAAGAGTTCAGGAAGATAGATTTGCAAAATCTTGCCTTGAAACAACCATCAGGGCCATAAAGCTGGGGCCACCTTTGGTGCAGGGCTCCCTGGGCAAAGTTTTTGCTCTTTCAGTGTTTCCAACAAGAGCTCTGTGCCCTTAAACCATCTTCAAATGGCAATGAGAAGACAGTTAGGATCAAAAAGAATTAGCTGGTGTGCTTTCAGTCATTTTTTTAAAAAAAATCTTCTTTATTTATTTAGGCCATTCTGGGGCTTCATTGCAGCACAAAGTCTTTCTCTAGTTGCAGTGTGAGGGCTTCCCTTTTTGCAGCACATGGGCTCTAGAGCGTGGGCTCAGTGGTCACTGTGGCTGGCTTAGCTGCCCTACAGCTTATTTCCCTGATCTTATTTCCCTGACTAGAGATCGAACCTTTGTTCCCCTGCATGGGGGACCACTAGAGAAGTCCCCCAACACTCTTTAAATAAAAGGCTGAGCAGAGCTTGTTTCATGAGACTGTGCTTTGCCACACCAATTGTATCAAGCAAAGGTAATGTTACCTTTGCTTTAGTTTGTATTGTGGTTCTGGGGTGGATAACCCTGTCTCCAATGGGCTCCTCATGAGGGTGGTGAGTATTATCTTTTGGATCTATAGGTTTAAATGGCAAGTGGTTAGAATCTCAAGGAATCTTTTGCCTGCTTAGTGACTCTGGGTACCCTAGAAAATCTCAAGGGCAGAGTTTAAGGTTCACGTGAGTCTCGGGTGGGTCCAAAAAGGACGCCGTTACACATTCATCCATCCTGGACTGATCAAGACCCCTCAAGTACCACTTCATTCTCTTTCTGATGTCATTCCAAGAGAATGCTGGGCCAGGAATGTCTCTTTCCAGCCACTCAGTCCTCATGTAATTATAGTGTTGATAATAATAACAAAGTATCACTAACACTTTTTGAGTGTAACTATTCTGAGCATATAGGCACTTTCTGTGTATAGACTGATTTTTCTTCCTGCAACAACCCTCTGAGGTAGGCACTATTATTACTCTCTTTGAGAGATGATGAAACTCATACACAGAGTGTTATGTACAGTCACTCCATCTGGAAAAAGGATTGCACCGGTTATCCTGGTGACATTTTCAGGGCTCTGTTGTAGAAGTTTGCAAAGATGACTTAAAAATATTTTAAAGTGAACTCAAATTGCTGGAGCTTAGTGGATGGGGGTTTAAATAAAAGAAAGAAATCAGTAAGTTGTTCTTGGATTTTTTTTTTAAGGGGAAGGATATGTACATCTTGAAAAAAGTCAACTTGAAGCATAGGGCCACTTTGGGAAATCATATTTCAAGAAGTTAACTTTTCATTTGGCATTATCAATGCCTTTGATAGAGATTCTTTTTCATGTTAGGGTCAGGTCAACCTAAGTATGTGTTAAATGTCGACTCAAACCTCTCTTTCAAAAAGTATGGACCAATGGACCATCTAACATTGTTCCTCTTTGAATCACCCATTGAAACAAAAGCTGCAACTTTTACTTTCGATCCATGAAGACACTTTCTTCAAATTCATTTTCTGAGTTTGGTTAGCCTGGGCTGCTTTCAAATCATGACCTTTTAGATGGAACTAGTATCTCTTTACCCCTCCAAATTATGATGCCAGAATAAATGAGGAAAATTAATCAAAGTTACACAGAAATAATTAGAGGTTATCCAAACTCCCATCTCAAATTATTCTTTTTACCTCTTCAGTTTTTGAATATCTGTTAGATTCTTTCTTAAGTACAAGATTTTCCAGTAATACCCATGGACACTGCACAGATGCACAGCAGAACTCAATTTTCATAAAATATGAAGGAGTAGAAAAAGGGAAGAGGAGCCATCACATCAACAGAGGCAACAGTTGACAGATTCTGTTTTTTAAGTGGTTTTGGAGGGGAGGTCTTCGTTGCTGCTCTTGGGCTCCTCTCTAGCTGTAGTGTGCGGGCTTCTCATCACCCTGGTTCCTTTCATTGTGGAGCACAGGCTCCACAGGCTCTAGACACTCAGTCGCAGCACTCAGGCTCAGTAGTTGTGGTATACAGGCTTCGTTACTCTGTGGCATGTGAGCTCTTCCCAGACGAGGGATTGAATCCGTGTCCCCTGCATCGGCAGGCAGATTCTTCACCACTGGACCACCAGCGAAGTCCCTATTTTTTAAGTATTTATTGATTTGGCTGTACTGGGTCCTAGTTGCAGCACACGGGGTCTTCAGTCTTCATTGCAGCATGCCAGATCTTTAAGCTCTGCATGCGGAGTTTTAGCTGGGGCATGTGGGATCTAGTTCCCTGATCAGAGATCAAACCTGGGTCCTGTGCATTGGGCGCACAAAGTCTTAGCTACTGAATCACCAGGGAAGTCTGCAATTGACAGATTTTTTTAAAAAGTATCTATCTTAGTTCAGGCTTCTATAACAAAAATACCATAGACTGGGTGCTTTCAACAACACATAGTTATTTCTCACAGTTCTGAATGCCAGGAAGTCCAAGGTTAAGGCATCTGCAGATCTGAGTCTGATGAGAGATTGCCGTTTGGTTCGTAGATGACAGCCCCCTCACTGTATCATCATATGAGGAAGGGATAAGGGAGCTCTCCAGATCTCTTTTTCATAAGGACACTAATCCTGTTCTTGAGCCTCTCCCCTCCATGACCTAATCACCTCCTGTAAGGCCCTACCCCCCTAATACCATTGGGGATGATATAGACCCTCAGTGGAAATTGTACCTTGGATTTTAAATTGTGACCTTTTCCCTTGCTGGCTTATGTGGTAGGATACTCATGATGCTGAGCAGCGGGAGCAGGGGCAACTGCCAAAAGGCCAGGTGATTCCATGATCACTGATACACTTAACAACCATCCCGAACCCAGATAACTCTTCTGTTTTTCACTGTCAATACAGTATTCAATGAATTATTTGAGATAGTCAACTTATTATAAAATAGACTTTATGTTCGATGCTTTAGCCCACCTGTAGGCTAACATAAGTGTTTTGAGCATGCTTAAGGTAGGCTAGGCTAAGGATGATATTCTGCAAGTTAGGTGTATTAAATGCATTTTTGACTTAAATATTTTCAACTTATGATGAGGTTATTGGGACACAACCTGTAGTTTTATTTATTATTATTATTTTTTTTAATTTTAATTTTTTTTTTTTCTTCTCAGGTGTACATGAGTTCCCAATCTTGAACCCCACCTCCCACTCCACATCAACTCTCTGGATCATCCCCGTGCACCAGTCCCAAGCATCCTGTATCCTGAACCGAATATAGACCAACGATTCTTTTCCCACATGACAGCACAACATGTTTCAGTGCCATTCTCCCAAACCTTCCCCCGCCCCTCAAAGTCCAAAAGTCCATTCCATGCATCTGTGTCTCTTATGCTGTCTCATATACAGGGTTATCATCACCATGTTTCTAGATTCCATATATATGAGTTAGTATACTGTATTGGTGCTTTTCTTTCTGGCTTACTTCACTCTGTATAATTGGCATAACCTGTATTTTTAAAGTGGCCCAAAACAACTGTTGTAAAATTAGTCCACTGTTTTTCCAAAAGCTGTCATACAAGTTCCCCAGGTAATAATTTTTATATCACGATGCCTAGGCCCTGAAATACATCATGTGATATTAATCAGGATTTGTAGCTGTAAGCCATAGTTTCAAGAAAACCGAAGTTTCTTACATGGTTTCAATCTCTTAAGAGATCATCAAAGAGCAAGCTGGGATAATTTTATAGCTGTGAACCTAATTTTACTTCCTAATAAAAACATGATACTGCCTATTTGGAAAATTCAAAAAGACTCTATTTGCAGATTTAATAGTATTTTTCAAAAAGTTTGTTAAATTACAGATTATCCAGTTTTGTGAAAGCACACCTCAGGACCCAGTTCTCCTAGAAAATTTTTGTTTGAAGTGAAGTAAGAATTCTGAAGTGGCATATGATTTCATCACTGCAAGATATCAGACATGCAGTCCCAATTTAGAAAGCCCAGAATAAGAGCATACTGAAAGACAGCTTTGATCGTTATAAGGATGTGGGCAAACATCATGCATCTGATGACGGTAAGAGCTAACATTTACTAATCGCCAACCTTGGGTCAGGCAGTGTTCTACGTGTTCATTTAATCCTCATAAAACCCAATTCTGAATGAGGCAGAGACTAACATTTCCTCCAGTTTACAGATGAGGAAACCGAAGCACTGAGATTACGTTACTTTCCTAGGATTATACCCGTAGTGTAATCCTAGGATTGGCTGCAGAGCCTACACTTGCACATGGGCCAGTGTTTGTTCACTGGCCCATGTGCCTGCCGAGCACATGAAATCTGGCCAGTGGGAACTGAGATGTGCCGTAAGTTATAAAACACACTCCAGATTTTGAAAGCTTAGTATGAAGTATACCTCTTATGTATATGAAGTATACCTCTTATGTATATGAAGTATACTTAGTATGAAGTATAAAGTGTCTCTTGAACAATTTTTCTAATGATTACACATTGAAATGATATTTTGGATACACAGCATTCAATAAGACATGATCAGAATTAGTTTCATCTATTTTTTTCTTTTTCATGTAGCTATGAGAAAATTTTCAGTTACACTCAAGGCTTTTATTCTATGTCTCCTGGAGAACTTTGATCCAAACTCTTAAACAGTCTCTTCTTCTGGTAGCAAAGCCTTTCAATGCTAACAGTTTTCATTTTGTATAAGACTATTAGCAATGTGAATAAACTGTCAGCGTGAATGATTCAATGAAGAATGTGAAGAGAAACAAGAGATGAGAAGCAGAGATCTCATCCGAAGTTGTCAGCAGTAAAATCTTGAAGCAGGAAGACACATTGACTGTGTCTGCAGCACACAGAGCTCTGTGGTGCAGATTCACTTATAGAATGTCTCTATTTCTACACTCAGTCCTGGCTGCAAGCTTTGATGAGCAAACACCAGCAACCAACTGACATATTTCTTACTGCCTTCTCAATGACAGAAGAAAAACGCTTGATGATTTACCTTGCAGCCCATCGACAGAACACTTGTTTGTCCATCAAAGGCTATCCAGCGTTTTTATTCACTCATAGATTTGTTCTTTTATTCCCAAATCATACAAGACCCTTGCCTTGGTGTTCTGAGGACATACAGGTTTCTTCTCCTCCTTTTTGCAGACTCTAAGGGTCAAAGTTGGAGAAGGCAATGGCACCTCACTCCAGTACTTTTGCCTGGAAAATCCCATGGATGGAGGAGCCTGGTGGGCTGCAGTCCGTGGGGTCGCTAGAGTCAGACACGACTGAGCGACTTCACTTTCACTTTTCACTTTCATGCATTAGAGAAGGAAATGGAAACCCACTCCAGTGTTCTTGTCTGGAGAATCCCAGGGACAGGGAAGCCTGGTGGGCTGCCGTCTATGGGGTCACACAGAGCCGGACACGACTGAAGCGACTTAGCAGCAGCAGCAGCAAGGGGCAAAGTCTGTGGGGCACAGGGGTGAGGAGGAAGGGAAGAAATGAGAAGAAAGGGTCTCCACGTGGAAAGGAGTGGACCATGGTGGTCAAGGCCCAGAGCACAGAAGAGAGCAAACAGCTCCTGCTCTCTGTCCAGGGCTGCTTCCCCTCCCCGACTTCATCAAAGAATGAGCTTTGACCCCTGCCCCCCAAGTCCCTCACCACTCTAATTCAGAAGGCTCTTTCAGGATTTAAGTTTTAGTTGTTCTCAACTGAACCTTCAAAGGGGTAGAATTATTTTCCAGTTTGTCGTGCAGGAATAGAAGAGGGTGGACCACAAACAACATGAATCCTGAGGACTCCAGAAAACTCTTTTTAAGACCTAAAGGGGAAAGTCCCTCGCGGCACAGTGGATATGAATCCACCTGCCAGTACAGGGGACACGGGTTCTATCCCTGGTCTCGGAAGGTTCCACATGCGGGCAATTAAGCCTGTGTACCACAGCTACTGAACCTGTGCTCTGGAGCCTATGAGCCACAGCTGCTGAAGTCCAGGCACCTAGAGCCCACATCTTGCAGTAAGAGAAGCCACCCAATGAGAAGCCCACACAGAACTAGAGAGTAGCCCCACTCTGCACGAGAGAAAACTCACACGCACAGCGAAGACCTAGCGCAACCAAAAATAAAATAACTAGGTACATTATTTTTAAAAAAGAAAAAGACAGCCTGTACTCTCTGCAGACCCTGAAAGGTGCTCATCCATCTTCTCCCTTGATTCCCGCAAAGTGTTTCCACATTCAGTGCCAACTTCAGGTAGAATATTTCAGAATAGGGAGAGCAGCCAAGATGGCAGAGGAGGACCCTGAGCACACCCAAATCACAGCTATCTGCAGAACAACTAGACCGAGAAGAACCGTGTGGGGCTCTTGGATGTGGAAGCCTTTTTTTTTTTTTGTCCCCCATTTATTATAGCAAGATTCCAGCATCCACAACCTTCCGTGAGTTCCAAGGGCAGATTCAAACAATTGCTCATCAAGGGAGGAGCAGCCAAGAAATGACTGAGGCAAGATTAAAGGGAGGAGGACTTCCCTGGTAGCCCAGTGGTTAAGACTCCAGACTTCCAGGGCAGGGGATGGGAGTTTGATCTCTGGTCTGAGAACTAAGATCCTGCATCACGTGTGGCCAAAAAAATTAAGGAAAAGGCAGGGGCTGGGGGTGACCAGAGAAGCTCATAAGATTAAGAGACTGACCACCTGAGACCCTGCACACACCCTGATCTTGTCAGTAACCCTGTCCTTGAACTATTGGTATGAAACTCTACATCAAATCCCACCAGGCTGGGACACATAGTTTTCCAGAGCAGGAGCCCCCTGTGTATCCCTTTGCTTGGCAAAGTAATACCCAAAACTCTGTCTCTGATGCAGAGAGGCCAAGCTTTTGGCACTGCAATCAGCAGTGAAAAAGATAGGAAACTCCCAGGAGAGATCTTCTACAGCTAAAGATATACAGAAAGAACCACAAGACAAGTAGGAGAGGGGGGACTCACAATATAATTAAATCCCATCCCCCCAGGGTTGGTGACTCACACATTGGAGAGTGATTATATTGCAGTTTCTCCTACAGGAGTGAGAGTCTTGAGCCCCACTGCCTTCCTGGCCCAGGGATATCGTTCCAGGAGAACAAGCCCTCAGAGCACTTGGCATTGAGGGCCAGAGGACTTAACTGCAGAACCCCCCATCACTCAGGACAGGGAGAATAGACTTCACTCTTGAAGGGAGCACCCAAAATCTCAGTGGACCAGGACCCAGGGCAAGAACGGTCATGAGACGGGAGCCTGAGCCTGACCTACCTGCTAGTCTGCAGAGATGCCTTAGGCCAAACAACTAAATCATTCACTTCAGTTCAGTTCAGTCGCTCAGTCCTGTCCGACTCTTTGCGATCCCATGAATCCCAGCACATCAGGACTCCCTGTCCATCACCATCTCCCGGAGTTCACTCAGACTCACCTCCATTGAGTCCGTGATGCCATCCAGNTTCTGTCAGACCTCTCCACCATGACCCGCCCGTCTTGGGTTGCCCTGCAGGCATGGCTTGGTTTCACTGAGTTAGACAAGGCTGTGGTCCTAGTGTGATTAGATTGACTAGTTTTCTGTGAGTATGGTTTCAGTGTGTCTGCCCTCTGATGCCCTTTTGTAACACCTACTATCTTACTTGGGTTTCTCTTACCCTGGGCGTGGGGTATCTCTTCACGGCTGCTCCAGCAATACACAGCCGCTGCTCCTTACCTTGAACCCACCACCACCTCTGGGCTCTTGCATCCTACAGGAGGGCCAAGACCCAAATTTCACCCACCAGTGGTCTTGCACTGGCTCTTCCCAACCAGGAAGCCTACCTGAGCCTTTTTTTTTTTTCCCCCAAGTATCTATTCTTCCCCACACTCCCCTCCCACCTAGGTAAGAGGGTATTTTACCTCTTACCTCCCATCTAGGTAATTCCTTAAAGAGGTTGGAGAAATGTGTGTGTGTTAGTTGCTCAGTCATGTCTGACTCTTTGTGACCCCATGGACTGTAGTTTGCCAGGTTCCTTCATGCAAGGGATTTCCCAGGCAAGAATACTGGAGCTGGTTGCCATTTCCTACTCCAGGGGATATTCCCAACCCAGAGATTGAACCTCAGAGATAGGCTACCCACTCCAGTGTTCCAGCCTGGAGAATTCCATGGACTGTAAAGTCCATGGGGTTGCAAAGAGTTAGACACGACTGAGCAACTTTTACTTTCACTTCACTCCTGCACTGCAGGCAGATTCTTTACCATCTGAGCCACCAGGACCTGAGCCTCTAAACTGGCCTTGTCCACTGGGCTAGGAGCAGGCGAGGATGGGAACACACACCAGAAACAAGAAACTATGATCTCTGAATGCAGGCCAGACCCTACCCTGGGACTAGCTGGGCCCACTTACGGGCCAATGCAACCTTCAGGACGCCCAAGAACCCACACCCAACTGTGTAAGGAAACACCTCCCACCCCTCAACTCATGATCTGAAACAAGCTCTGGGATCCCTGGACCCTGCAGCTGGGCTCCAGGAACCAGCTCTGCCTGCCAGTTCAGTTCATTTGCTCAGTTGTGTCCGACTTTTTTGTGACCCCTCAGACTGTAGCACGCCAGACTTCCCTGTCCATCACTAACTCCTGGAACTTGCTCAAACTCATGTCCATTGAGTCGATGATGCCATCCAACCAGAGTCTGGGACTAATCCTAGGACCTGTTTTTTTTCACCTGTAGCAGTGGACAATAGCCCCAGAGTCATCTTAATTTTTTCTTTTTTTTTTTTTGCCACACCATGAGAGGCTTGCAGGATCTTAGTTCCTGACCAGGGACTGACCCTATGCTCTCACCTGTGAAAACTGAGAATTTTAACCACTAGACCACCAGGGAATTTTCCCCCAATACCTTTTTTAAAGGCATATTGGTGTATCTAAAATAACACAGATACTTCCTCTTTTCTACTTCATGTCCTAGATCAACGAAATATGCTGGCCAACCTAGAAGACATTCTATGCGGAGGCTGCATTTTAGCTTAGGACCTATATGTCAGATGCTGTGGACACAGAAAGCTGAAGACTCATAACCTATAAAGCAGATTCTAGAGGAGAATCTAAGGAAGTGATAAAAAGTTTTTAAGGAAATCCTTGCAGTTGTACTACGTTTACAGTTTTACATTAATTATCCCTTTAAAATACAGAATACCTGACAAATCAGGACAGGTGGTATTGTTCCCATTTTACAGATGAGATTGAGTCACTGGGAAATTGAGCTGTTTGCTTAAGGTCAGCTGTTAGGAAGTGGCAGATCCACGCACACCCAGGTTTTTGTACCACTCCGAAAGCTTTGCAAAGAGCTGCTTCCAAGAGGCTCTGACCTAGGCCTGGGGAAAATTCTCACTGAACATTCGTGCTTTTCTAGCCACGTGAAACTACTTAAATTAATAAAAATTAACTGCCACTAAGCATTCAGCCTTTCAGTTGTGCTAGCCACATTTTAAGTGCTGTGAAGCCATGTGTAGCTAGAGGCTGCCGATTTGGAAAGGACACTTCCATAATCCCCGAAATTTCTACTGGATAACACTTTTATAAATTCATTTAAATAGGTTTTTACATTCAAATAATAGTCAAGGTGTAAGGCCTCATTTAAACCTCATAAAAACTCATAGAAGAAGGCTCTGTTTTATCTCCATTTGCAGATGAAGGAACCAAGGCCAGAGGGATAAAGCAGCCCTCTGGAGATCACGTATCTAGTGAGGAGATGTAGCAGGGCCTTCAAGGCAGCCAGTCTGGCACCCAGAGTTCAGTTCAATTCAGTCGCTCAGTTGTGTCCGACTCTTTGCAACACCATGGATTGCAGCACGCCAGGCTTCCCTGTCCATCACCAGCTCCCAGAGCCTAATCAAACTCATGTCCATCAAGTCAGTGATGCCATCCAACCATCTCATCCTCTGTCATCCCCTTCTCCTCCTTCCTGTAATCTTGCCCATCATCATGGTCTTTTCCAATGAATCAGTTCTTCGCATGAGGTGACCAAAGTATTGGAACTTCAGTTTCGGCATCAGTCCTGCTAGTGTATATTCAGGACTGATTCCCTTTAGGATTGACTGGTGGAATCTCCTTATTGTCCAGGGGACTCTCAAGAGTCTTCTTCAACACCACAGTTCAAAAGCATCAATTCTTCAGCAGTCAGCTTTTTTTATGGTCCAACTCTCACATCCATACATGACTACTAGAAAACCCAGAGTTGGCTGGTGTATTTAACCCCTGTCAGCCATTCTGAAAGTGTGGTCCCTGGATCAGCAGCATCAGCATCACCTGGAAACTTGTTAGAAATGCAAAGTCTCNACAGTTCAAAAGCATCAATTCTTCAGCAGTCAGCTTTTTTTATGGTCCAACTCTCACATCCATACATGACTACTAGAAAACCCAGAGTTGGCTGGTGTATTTAACCCCTGTCAGCCATTCTGAAAGTGTGGTCCCTGGATCAGCAGCATCAGCATCACCTGGAAACTTGTTAGAAATGCAAAGTCTCAGGCCCTACCAGACCTACTGAATCAGAAACTCACTGAGGGACCCATCTCTCTGTGGTTTAACCAGCCCTCTGGCTGACTCTACTGCTTGAGTATGAGAACCACTACACCCTCACGTTGCACTCCCATTTTTTTTCTGGATGCCAGTACCCCTCACCAGTGGACACTATCCCTACCCCTTTTCTCTCCCCACTAGTTTGTTCTGTATATCTGTGAATCTGCTTTTGTGTTATATTCACTATTTTGCTGCATTTTTTAGATTCCATGTATAAGTGATATCGTATAGCATTTATTTGTCTTTCTCTGTTTGATTTATTTCATTTAGCATAATACCCTTGAAGTCCATCCATGTTCCTATAAATGGCAATTTTTCCTTTTTCATGGCTGAGTAGTATTCCACATCTTCTTTATCCATTCATCTGTTTATGGACACTNTCGTATAGCATTTATTTGTCTTTCTCTGTTTGATTTATTTCATTTAGCATAATACCCTTGAAGTCCATCCATGTTCCTATAAATGGCAATTTTTCCTTTTTCATGGCTGAGTAGTATTCCACATCTTCTTTATCCATTCATCTGTTTATGGACACTTAGGTTGCTTCCACATCTTGGCGATTATAAAAATGCTGCTATTAACACTGGGGTGTATGAATCTTTTTGAATTAACGTTTTCTTTCCTTTTTTTTTTTAGATCTATATCCAGGAGTGGAATTGCTGAGTCAAATGGTAATTCTATTTGTAGTTTTTATGGGAAACTTTCATACTGTATTCTGCAGTAGCTGCACCAATTTACATTGTCACCAGTGAACTCCCATTTTTTAAGCATCTATTACGTACCCAGCACTGTGCTAAGTCATGGCTATTGTTGTCTTTTAAACTTATAATGGTAAGCCCCCCCAAAATCTTTTCAGCAGAATAAAAAGGGTACTTAATTAACCTGAACAGAATGCTTACTCTGTAGTGGACTCAGGGGTCCATTTCTCACTCCAATGGACTTGGAACCATTATCTAACTTGCTGGTGGTCACACAGCCAGTAACGATTAGGGCAGCAATGTGAATCCAGCTCTTGGCGTCAAAGCCCATCCTCTTCTCCATGGACCCTATTTAGACGATAGTGGAGAAGGAACTCACTCTGTCCCTAAATACAAATGAGTTTTAAAAGTCTTTGCCGCTGCAACGTGTTCCACTCTGCTATTCTCCTAGAGGAGACTAACTTTCCCTTCTCCTTTCCAGGTTACATTCTATCCATTTTTAAAATTTAGTCCTACATAAAAATAACTTTTCACATCAGAAGATATGTATCCTAGAATGTACCAACCTGGAGTTCAGAATTTCTATTCTTGGGAATATCTTGGCAGTTCAGTGGTTAGGACTCCACACTTTCACTGCCAAGGGCATAGGTTCAATCCCTGGTTAGAGAAATAAGATTCCACTAGCCACACAGCACAGCACCACCACCCTCAAATATTTTTTAATTTTAAAAATTAAAAAAGAAGAATTTTGATTTCTAGAGGTTATCAAACATGGAAATTCACTCATTTATTCTTCATGTAATACATTATTGGGTGCCTACTGTGTGGCAGGCATATTTCTAGGCAATGCTCCTGCTCTCTTGGGGCTTATGGTCTAGTGGGAGAGACAGAAAATAAAATAAGTATAGATTGTAAAAAGCAGTAAGAAGGAAATAAACAAGACGCTGTGTTAAGGAATAAATGATGGCCTTTAAGGATACCTTCTCTGAAAATGTTATCTTTGATGGATACTTGAAGCATAGGAGGAAGCCTGTCATCCAAAGAGCCAAAGAGATGGCCTTTCAGACAGAAGGAACAGCATGTGCAAAAGCCCTGAGGTTGAAAAGAGCTTGATTTGTTCTAGGAACTGAGACTGTGGAATATAGGAGCAAGGGAAGAGTGATGTGGGTAGGCTCAGCTGAGGTTGCAGATGTAGGAAGGGGTCAGGTCATATAGGGCCATGTGGGCCAAGGTAACACATTTGCATCTTATTCTAAATGGATTTTGTGCTTTCACAAAGGAATGCACAATCTGATTTACACCATTAAAAGATCACTCTGGATGTGAAGTGGTTTTTAAAAGCCAAGAATGGAAACAGGGAGAATAGCAAGGAATTTGTTGCTGTGGTCTATAGGATGACGATGGTGATGGAAGTAAGAAAACACAGAAAAGTATTATGGAGGTAGATTATGGGCTCTGTACCCGACTAAAAAGTAATGAGTAAGCAAGTGTTCCAGGATGTCTCTGGTGGTCCAGTGGCTAAGACTCCGAGCTCCCAATGCAGAGGGCACAGGATCGATTCCCGGTCAGAGAACTCGATCTCACATGCCACAACTAAAGATCAAGCATGCTGCATTGAAGACTCGGCACAGCCTAATTGATTAATTACTTAATTAATATTTGTAAATAAATAAATGTGTTCAATGAATGAATGGATATTTCTAAATTGCACCCCTGGACACTGTTTTATTTAATACGTTTCCTCCATATTTATCATGGTACCTGTTTAACAGCTACTTGAACAAATGAATCTGGTGAGAGGACTATAAAAAGGATTCTGGGAAGAAGAGTTCTAATTTTTCTTCTGAGAATAATAAAGTAACAGTTGTAATTTATGGAGCACTTTTTATGTGCCGATTGTGCAGTCATCAGTTTGTCCTTACAACAGCCCTGTGAACTGGTACGATTATCATCCTCATTTTAGAGCTGGCAAAGCTGACATTCGCAGACTTCCATGCAACACATTTATTTAATAAGTGCTTGCTGAGTGTCTGAAGTTTTGGGTCTCATGAATAATAAGTGGCAGATCTAGCCTTGAACTTAAGACTGTCTAATTTTGAAGCTCATGTTCTTTNATCAGGACGGCTCCATTTGCTGCCAGATTGACAATGTAAATTGCCAGGAAAACCACAAAGAGAACAGGCTGCAGTTCTTGGATGTCTGTCACTGGCAGGAGGAGAAATTCAGTGACTGATGTGCGATTCAGCATCACTTGAAAGAAACGACCAAGTAAGGTATGGAATGTGATCTCTGATGGGAACTGGAGTCCTCCTGCTGAGAATTTTCTCACCCAGACAAGAATATTTTGAGAGAGAGCATTGCTGTTTCCCCAGCATCACAGGTTGTACAATATTTGGACCACTGGATTATTAAATAGTAAAGTTACATGGTGTTTGTGGGCCGTTACTCAAACAGTCTTTAAAAGTTAGATTTCTCAATATTTTTCTTTCTTCCAGGCATTTAGAGCATGTTGCCAGCCTACCATCTTCTCTAGTAACACTTGTGTTTTATCATCCTAAGATCTAACAGAGAGTCAATTATTAAATACTCTACTGTGCTGCTTTTTCTTAACAAAGTAAGGACTCATTTGATTTACTTAAGAGAAATCAACAATGAGAGAACAGTAAGAGCTCTAAGGGAATTGAAATAGAGATGCAAACCGTGGAATGCTTTCTATAACAAGGAAACATTTTAAGTTTGGGAAATCCTTGAAAGGAGAAGAAAACAATTTGATGTGACTAGAATTAAAAAGTGAATTCAGTAGGGAACATTTGTAGCAATCCCCTGGGATTCTCACCCTTATAGCTAGAAAAAATGTTGAGTAAATATCTAACCGTTATTTCACCTGTATTGAAGGCTGGCTTCCAGGTATTCAGAGTAGCTTTCCTGGATAACCATGTATGTTTTGTATATTATTAAACTTTATTACTCCTGGTTAAGAGAGGCATGATATGCCAAACATCATTTTTGGTTCTCTACCCTCAAAACAAAACTGTTTAAAAAATCCTTGGGGAAGAGAACCGTTTCTTAACATCTAAAGATAATAGTAATCAGACTTTATGTACCAAATGATTTATTTAATTGCATCGTGAATATTTAAAAATCACAAATTTACTCTGGAGAATACTTAGAGAAAGACTAAAAAATGTAAGTCGTAAAGAGCCTTCATAATCCACAGACTCAATGGGGAAGTCCATCATAAGATAGGAAACTAGCCCTGAATCCTGGGCATTCAACTTTAATACTAGTAAGAATATAGACAATAAGTGCAACTCCCCAGCTTGTCTCCTGGCTCATTCTCCTACCTGTTTGAGTGTTCAAATTCACCGCTAAGAAAGCTTACCAGGTTGACACTCCTGTAAAGTAAATAATAGAAAAACTTTAAGAAAAATAAAGAGTAAACATATATTTGAAGTGACAACTTATATTGGGACTGAGTATATAAGCTCTTCATCTTCCAAAACCTCTTCTTTTTGAAATTCTCCCTGTCTTTTATGTTCCACAAATCTTCAGACAAACCCTGAGAGAAAATGTCCCTGGGGTTTGGGAGGATCTTTCTATACCTGCAGTATGACAGAATTCTCCTTGGGGAACTCCTATCTTGAGTTTTATTTTTGTTTTTCCCATCATTCCCATTTTGTTTCCTTACTGTACTTCTTTTTTAGTTTAAGAATCACAGACAGTACAGGTCTCAATGGCCTACATTTTATTTTTTTTCCCCAAACCTTAAACTTTCTATTTTTAATTGGAATATAGCCAATTAACCATGTTGTAGTTTCACATGAAGAATGTAGGGACTCAGGTGATACATGAAAATGTATCCATTCTTCCCTTCCAAATTCCCCTCCCATCCTGGCCAGCACATAACACAGAGAGTTCCATGTGCTATACAATGGGTTCTTGTTGGTTATACATATTAAATATATAGCAATGTGTACACGACCATACCAACGTCCCTAACTATCCCTTCCCCTGGCACCCATAAGTTCATTTTATAAGTCTGTGAGTCTTTTTCTGTACCACTTGTAAGTTCATTTGTACCATTTCCTTTGAGAGTCCACATACAAAGGATGTCATATGATATTTCTCCTTCTCTGACTTACTTCACTTAGTATTGCACTTCTAAAATTATCTTTCACTTCCTGGGACAGAGGTATGGATATACTTTCTCATCTTGGATACTGCTCTGGGAGAATTGTATATAAAATGGAAGGACAATGACAGTTAAGGAATGAGTGCCGGTCACATGCTATTGATCTGCACAGAAAGATGACTATCGTTTAGGTATTCTACTCATTTATTACTGTAGTTCTATGGAATGCGAAAGAGAGGAATGAGGAGAAGTGACATTGCTTTTGTTCTTTCTGATTCTGACACTTCACTGTAGGTTTTGTTTTTTTTTTTAAATTTTATTTGTTTATTTTTGGCCACACCAACTCTTCACTGCTATGCATGGCCTTTCTCCAGCTGTGGTGAGCCCAGGCTACTCCCTAACTGTGGTGCACGGGCTTCTCATTGTGG
>SJYA01000764.1:354146-393519 GCA_006410615.1 Neotragus moschatus | reverse complement strand
GGTTCACGTATTGCTGAAGCCTGGCTTGGAGAATTTTGAGCATTACTTTACTAGCATGTGAGATGAGTGCAATTGTGTGGTAGTTTGAGCATTCTTTGGCATTGCCTTTCTTTGGGATTGGAATGAAAACCTACCTTTTCCAGTCCTGTGGCCACTGTTGAGCTTTCCAAATTTGCTGGCATATTGAGTGTAGCACTTTCACAGCATCATCTTTCAGGATTTGAAACAGCTCCACTGGAATTCCATCACCTCCACTAGCTTTGTTCGTAGTGATGCTTTCTAATGCCCACTTGACTTCACATTCCAAGATGTCTGGTTCTAGATTAGTGATCACATCATCATGATTATCTGGGTTGTGAAGATCTTTTTTGTACAGTTCTTCTGTGTATTCTTGCCACCTCTTCTTAATATCTTCTGCGCAGGCTGCTGCGAGCCAGTGCACTAAGCGCAGGCGGCTGTGAGGAACTACCCCACGTCCGAGGTCAGGGGCAGTGGCCTAGAGTGCCAGGCTGCGTTGGCACAGGAACGGCAGAGAGGAGCTACTCTGTGTCCGAGGTCTGGGGAGATGTGTATAAGAGACAGGATCCAACCAGTCCATTCTGAAGGAAATCAGCCCTGGGATTTCTTTGGAAGGAATGATGCTGAAGCTGAAGCTCCAGTACTTTGGCCACCTCATGCGAAGAGTTGACTCATTGGAAAAGACTCTGATGTCGGGAGGGATTGGGGGCAGGAGAAGAAGGGGGCAACCGAGGATGAGATGGCTGGATGGCATCACTGACTCGATGTGCCTGAGTCTTAGTGAACTCTGGGAGTTGGTGATGGGCAGGGAGGCCTAGCGTGCTGCGATTCGTGGGGTCCAAAGAGTTGGACACGACTGAGTGACTGAACTGAACTGAACTGAACCCTCAGAACAAAACTGTTTAAAAAATCCTTGAGGAAGAGAACCGTTTCCTAATATCTAAAGATAATAGTAATCAGGCTTTATGTACCAAATGATTTATTTCACTGCATCCTGAATATTTAAAAATCACATATTTACTCTGGAGAACACTTATAGAAAGGAAATAAAATGTGGGTAGTAAAGAGCCTTCATAATCCACAAACACAATGAGGAGTCCATCATATGATAGGAAACTAGCCCTGAATCCTGGGCATTCAACTTTAATACTAGCAAGAAGATAGACAATAAGTGCAACTCTCCAGCTTGTCTCCTGGCTCATTCTCTTACCTGTTTGAGTGTTCAAACTCACCACTAAGAAAGCTTACCAGGTTGACACTCCTGTAAAGTAAATAATAGAAAAACATTAAGAAAAACAAAGAGTAAAAATATATTTGAAGTGACAACTTATATTGGGACTCTTCATGTTCCAAAACCTCTTCTTTTTGAAATTCTGCGTCTTTTATGTTCCACAGATCTTCAGACAAACCCTGAGAGAGAATGTCCTTGGGGTTTGGGAGGATCTTTCTATTCCTGCAGTATGACAGAATTCTCCTTGGGGAACTCCTATCTTGAGTTCTATTTTTGTTTTTCCCATCATTCCCATTTTATTTCCTTACTGTACTTCTTTCTTAGTTTAAGAATCACAGACAGTATAGGTTTCAATGGCCTACATTTTCTTTTTTCCCCCAAACTTTAAACTTTCTATTTTAATTGGAGTATAGCCAATTAATAATGTTGTGGTAGTTTCACATGAAGAGTGAGGGGACTCAGTTCATACATGGAAATTCCCCTTGCATCCTGGCCAGCACATAACACTGAGAAAGTTCCATGTGCTATACAATGGGTTCTTGTTGGTTACACATTTTAAATATAGCAGTGTGTACATGACCATACCAAAGTCCCTAACTATCCCTTCCCCTGGCACCCATAAGTTCATTTTCTAAGTCTGTGAGTCTTTTTCTGTCCACAACTAAGTTCATTTGTACCATTTCCTTTGAGAGTCCACATACAAAGTATGTCATACGATATTTCTTCTCTGACTGACTTCACTTAGTATTGCACTCTCTAAAATTATTTTTCACTTCCTGGGACAGAGGTATGGTTACACTTTCTCATCTTGGGGACTGCTCTGGGAGAATTCTATATAAAATGGAAGGAAACTGGGCAATGACAGTTAGGAATGAGCCCCAGTCACATGCTATTGATCTGCACAGAGCGATGATTATCGTTTAGGTATTCTACTCAGTTCTTACTGTGATTCTATGGAATAGAAAAGAGAGGAATGAGGAGAAGCGGTACTCAGAAGCTTTTGTTCCTTCTGAGTCTGACACTTCACTATAGGTGTGGTTTTTTTTTTTTTTTAAATTTTGTTTATTTTTGGCCACACCGACTCTTCACTGCTATGCACGGCCTTTCTCCAGCTGTGGTGAGCCCAGGCTACTCCCTAACTGTGGTGCACGGGCTTCTCATTGTGGTGGCGTCTTGGGTTGCAGAGCATGGACTCTAGAGGATGGGGGCTTCAGTAGTTGTGGTTTGCAGGCTCTAGAGCTTGGGATCCAGAGTTGTGGCACAAGGGATTAGCTACTCACAGCATATAAGATCTTCCCGGACCAGTAATCACACCTGTGTCCCCTGCATTGGCAGGCAGATTCTTAACCACTGGACCACCAGGCCTCTCCTACTGTTGGTATTAACACTCAAATATTTTCTTTTATTTTGGTACCCCAGACGTCACACTTCTCCCTAGGAGAATGAGGCTGATAACTCCAATGTGTGTCTTCTTCACTTCTCGCTCTCTGCTTAGTTGTAGTATTGTATCTGCTTCATCCAAGGAATATCTATATGCAATCCAGCATCTATCCAAGCTTTCTAATTACCATTACAAACGCAATGTACTTTGTCCACCTTTCAGTTGTTTTATTTTTGCCGAAGTGCATAATATATTCATCACATTAATAATTTCTTAATTATTAATTTCATCAGCAGCTTAACAGGCTCACTGTCTCTACCCTCTATTACTAATGCTCATGCCATCAGCATCCATGCCATCAGCATCTGAAACAAATTTTGATAAAATAAGTGTATGTATATAGCTGATTCATGTTGCTGTCCAGCAGAAACTAAGACAACATTGTAAAGCAATTGTACTCCAATAAAAAAATGACTGCATTCAGGAGAGCCACCATGTTGACTCCTTTCCTGTCTCTTGGCTGGTTAGTGCTCTTCCTCCTTATTATCCACTTTTGTGCATCTCCTCTTCTCTGTCTTCTGGTTCTGTGCTTCATATATCTATAAACAGATAACTCTCAAGTCATACTTTAATTTCAACTTATTTTCCTTACTCTAGCTTATATATTTAACTTCCCATTGGAGATTTTTACAGTAGCTATCTTAACCATTTAGATATTTTGCTTGAGCTGGCTTGATTTACATACTGCATTGGAAACAGATACACAAATCAAATAGACTGTCAACCTTATACAGTCCACCAAGTGTAGAACTTGAACTGACTATAGTCCAGTTTGAAAGCTGATCCCATGACTCCATTTGCCAAATGACATCCTCAACACTTGCCTCTGGCTATCCCAATCTCTATAAACATTGACCTTGGAAGTATCCATTCTATCCAATGATATTGGTGAGTAGANTCGCAAAGAGTCGGACATGACTGAGCAACTGAACTGAACTGAGCCCCTATATTTTATTATTTTATTGTGTGAATAATATTTTCTATGCCATGAGCCTCATTGTAACACTTTCACCTAGTTAATTTATTTGTGATTTCCTTTCTTCTACAATATCCTCTCCACAATCCCCTTGTCAAAAGTCATATGGCAATCCAAGAAATAATTTTAAAAGTTCTCTCATTTACTGCAACCAAAATGAGTCTCCTTGTATTCCACAGAGTCAAATGATCTGATTAAGTTATTCAGTATGGAGGTAATAAGATAGCAAAAATATTTTTATGGGTTGGAATGACATATTCCTTCTGCCACTCAGGGGATATGATAGGATATTCTTACTCTACAAAAATGTTTCTACATCATCGTGATATCATGTGGTCCCTACATATAATTACTTCTAAAAATATCCGTTTAGAATGTTGGGTTGTTTTTGCCTCTGAAAAAAATTGCATAGGGAAACCTAGGGAAAGTGGTAATTTCTTGTGACCAAATGACACAGAACTGATAGTTTCCTTTGTATTTGAAAGTGCCTTACATATTTTAAAGTGTGGCAATATAATTATTCCTTTTAGATAACCTAAGGATTACTAGTGTCTCTTATGTTGATTATCTAACCTTGTGTTAGATTAGGCTGATTTCCTAGTGATTTTAAGAAAAGTGCCATACAAAATTAATAAGTCATGTCACTGTCTTTGAAGCAAACCTCAAAATAAGCTTACCCAACATGGCAATGGGTAAAATAGTGTAATAGGTAGTTAAAAATAGATATAGTTTATGCACCCATCTGCTTCCCAAAAAGTGTATAAAGCAGCAGACAATGAATATACATAAAGGTATGTTTGATAAAGATAAAACAAATATAAACAAGAAGGATAATTAAATCAGAAGTCATGAATGAGAGTGTTTAAATAGATGGATAAAAAAATTAATGGGGTTGCTTATTACTGAATGTCTAAGATGTGATGTTTCAAATTTCCTAACCATCAGAGAAAAAAAAGAGGACATGAACTTCCCTTGCAGTCAAGTGGTTGGGACTGCCAGGTTCCAATGCAGGGGTGCATGTTCAGTCTGTAGTTGGGGACTAAGATCCCACATGCAGGGTGGCACTGTCAAAAGAAAGGAAGATTAAATGTAATCAGCATTTCTCACATCTTCCCCCTAAAGTTCAAAGAGAATGATTACTAGGGTATGTAAACTGAAATAATCCACCAGAAGTGAAAAATCATTTTATGATTTAGCATAAGAATTCATGGAAACATTGTATTCTAACATTAACAAAATTTAACTGAAATTTATTTTAACAAAAAATAATTTTTTTATCATTTCTACCTGTAAGTTTAAATTTATTTCCAGAATAAAGTAGCATATTAATCCTATAGCTTAATACCAAATTCCAACAACATGGTACATTTTCTATTATTCCTGGGAAGTAAATATATACAGTTTGAAAAGCATATGTTTACAAAACTCTCATGACCTGATTTGTTTTCTAAAATCACACAACAGAATTTTTAAAGTGAAATCTTAAGATGTAAGTATAACATATGTACAGGGATATACTTTAGAAGATAGTAGAAAAAAATATGTTATATTATAAAGACTGGAACCTGGTCTTGTATAAGCTGAGTCCCTGCCTGAATTAAGGTGATCTGCTCCCAATCTATCGTCTAATCAAAGCTAAGGGAAATCCTTTCTAGGGGAAATAATATCATCCAGAATCTCTATAATTTTTCACATTCAGTGCCTGAAATACAAATGCAAAGAAAAACAAGAGCTTGACTTTAGTCTCCCTTTTCTTGGTTTATGAAATTCTCTGTTCTCTGAAAATGCAGTTTTCCACCTGAAGCTTGGCACCATATGACTTAGACTCCACCATATCTGTTGCTTACAATATTCTAAAATAATATCAGTTGCCACCAAGGACAATGAATTTCTGCAAAAGAGAATCTATTGATTAGGGATCCTCTCTGTGAGCTCTTGTTACTCAACTCAGTTCTAGAGTGAGGAGAAACACTACATTCAATTTAAAATGTCCAGATATACAGAGAAATAGAACCAATAGAAAAAGCAGACTATAGAAACAGACCCAGAAACAATTCAATGGGGGCGCAGTAACTACTTCAGCCAAGAAGAGAAAACTTCAAAAACCACAAAGAAGAAACATAAGAACAAAGTTGATTTGCCTCTGCCTGAGAAGTCCAAAATTTGGAGGCACCAGTTATCAGGGAAAGCAGAGAGCAACACAGAACTGAAAACAGAGTGATTAGTTGAAAATCTTTAAAAAGAGACATTGCATCCCAGGTCCTTCATCCAAAAAAGTAATTCTTCTATCTAATAGGAGATCACAGATTTATGATGTGGAGAAGTTGGATTAGAATGGCTCCAACTTAGGTTGGAAAGTAGAGTTAAGTGTGAAGATGAAAATAGTAATATTAAGGGAATATCTGCTTACTGAATGATGGGCTCTCCAGGCCCTTATTCAACCTGTTCTGAAAACCCCAGAAATCAGGAATATGCCTTTTCTGTCTCCCTAAGAATATTCTTCTCAGGAAGATTCTTTTGTAGGTGATGATATTTGGGACCCCCAGAGAAACAGCCAGCTCCCAGCCAAACCACCTTGAAGTCCATAGCCAGCAAATTCTACCCAAAAGTGATTTCTAGTGCCTTACACATTAGTGGAGAGACAAGAATCACCATATATTGGAAGAAAGTCACAAACATAAAACAGAAGAAAAAGCAAATAGGAAAAACAAAGCAGGGTGGGGGGTGGTGCTTGGAAAGAAAGGAGATTATATTAGAAATGGAGAAAAACTGAAAGCTATATATACATGTTTAATAACTCAGATGAACAGTTTTTTTTTAACCTTGATTTTTAACCTTTTTTTTTAACCTCTACTGCTGGGAGCCAGTGTGAGGAATCCCGCCCATGGCAAAGGTCATGAGAAAGGAAGCCAGACATACGCAAAGGCGTGATCTAGCTTCAGGAGTTCCCCCTGGATTTTCCTGAACATCTACCCCCCAAAACCAGAGTCTGCCTGCCTTATTGTCCTGTGCTTTCCACTCTTCTGACATAACAGGGGGCCATCCTCAATCACCTTCCTCTAAAAAGATTACAACTTGTGAATTGCTTACAGCTCCCCAACCATGAGAGGCACAAAGCTTAAAGCATCTTAAAGATACAGAGCCTTTTCTAAAGAGCCAAAAATTATATTTGTGACAGGTTTCACTGTTGAGTCAATGACTGCTGCCAGGCCTCCATATTCTTTATCTTTTAGGAACCTGAAGGATATTAATCAATGTAATTGGGATATAGAAAAAGGAATATAGTAGTTTTGATGTTAGCAACACTTGACTTTTGAGTTAATTACTTTTCTCTTTGTTATAAATCACTGTACTCCCTTTCATTGTTATAAATTGCTGTGTCCTTGCTATGTAAGAATGTAACTTTATTTAGTGCCTTCTGAGAGTGGCACCAGACTTTGGGAATAACAACACTGTTAAGGCAAATAAGTCTTCTGGTTGACAAACTCTTATCAGAAAAGGGACATAAAATGTTAATTGGCCTCTTGGCCAGAAGATGATGTAAATCACCTAAGACTTGTGTATATAGCTAGGTATGCAGAGAGAAAGCCTGGTCTCGATAAGAGTCAGGGCTGCTGAAAAGAAAATTAAAAAATAAAATAAAATAAAATAAAGAGTCAGGGCTGCTGATGCTGCATAATTTTGTATTATACACTGATCTCTATGTACAACCAAAAAGTATAAAAAGCCTGCAGGACAATAGAGGATGGGCCAGTCACTGGAAAAACTGGTTTCCCCCGTGTCTTCTTTACTCTGTTTTCTGGCTGAATTCACATCTGGGGCGTGGAGGCTCACCATGTCTACTTACTTGCCCTGGCTTCTAAGATCCACGAGAGAGGGAGCCTAAGGCGGGGCACCCTCCACTATTCAAATGAGCACCAGTGGCCTAACGTAGATGGTGCGAACCTCTTGACCTGAGATTTTATTAGCTTTCCACGTAAACCAAGTTATTCAGCCTCTTTTCTCCACTAAATTTTCCTACTACACTATTTCTTCCTAATCTCTCATTATATTTCTAAATAAATGAGTTTTTCCTTGCCATGCCGTCTCCCCTTTGAATTACCCTGGATCCATGGGGGCTGGACCCCAGCACTCTACCAAGTCAAACTAAAAATCAGATATGAGGAAAGGGAATTCTCTGGCAGGTTAGGACATCATGATTTNCCTAATCTCTCATTATATTTCTAAATAAATGAGTTTTTCCTTGCCATGCCGTCTCCCCTTTGAATTACCCTGGATCCATGGGGGCTGGACCCCAGCACTCTACCAAGTCAAACTAAAAATCAGATATGAGGAAAGGGAATTCTCTGGCAGGTTAGGACATCATGATTTCATTGCTGAGGGCATTGGGTAAATTCTTAGTGGAAACTAAAATCATGTAAGTCACAAGGCAAGGTCAAAAAAAAAAAGATAAAATGAAGATATTTTTACACCTGTAGGGATTAAAAATGTTAACTTGCTATGAAGTTATAAAACTGAGCATCCTAAGTAATTTGATTTAGTTTATGGCCTGTGTTGGGTCCTCTCCCTCCTCCAGAGGCAAAAACTGAGATAAGAATGTGAATGTTAGTAGTTTGAGAGGTAGTTCCAGAAAACACCATTAGGGGAATAGGGAAGTCTAAGAACATGTCTCAGCATTATTCCAAGAGGTGAAGAAGCGGAGGTAAGTATTGAACGACCCCCAACCTTCACTGGTTGAGAGCTGGTCTTACCACACCACTGAACCCTGAGCACTTTTAATATACTCCTCACATCCTCAGAGCCAGCTCTGGCAACCAGAAAATAGAGAAAAGAATATCAGTTAGTGGCTCAGAGGTTAAAGCATCTGCCTCCAATGTGGGAGACCCAGGTTTGATTCCTGGGTCGGGAAGATCCCCTGGAGAAGGAAATGGCAACCCACTCCAGTATTCTTGCCTGGAAAATCCCATGGATGGAGAAGCCTGGTAGGCTACAGTCCATGGGGTCACAAAGAGTTGGACACGACTGAGCGACTTCACTCACTTCACTTTATACTTGTAACTGGCCGATTATGTCATTTTGAGCTCTTCGAACAATCTCAGTGAAACTAAATCACAAAACTGGAACATTTTGAGAGTTTCCTGAACAAAGGAAAACAGATATGAGTGAAGCCTCCTATACTGTAAAAGCTAAAAATTATAGGCTTTAATTTCTTAGATCAGCTTCAGTTATAGAAATATGTCACAATTTTACTTGTTATCCAGAGAACTTAAATAACATGCTGAGATTACTTCTCAGAAAGATAAGGAAAAGTTGTTTAGAAACTGTTTAAATTCCTATGACCACAGAAGCACTAAGAACAAAGAGTATTTCTGGAGATTAGCCAGGTAGGGCAAAGGTCTTTAAAATTAAACTATACATGCTCTGATCCTTGTTATTGTAGTTTAAAATTCTAATGAACGTTTGTCATTCTTTTGGCTGCCCACTTTCTGAACCCCTTTCTATGTTTGGGGAATTCTTGACCTAATGAGTCTCGATAGGATGAGAAACAGTCTCCCAGTATAAGAATTGAAAGTTCCAGATAATCACTTTTCTAGCTTTCTCTGCAGCCACACATGAACACATGACCAAGCTTCAGCCAATCGGAAGTTTCCATCACAGATTTCAAATACAGATCTAGTGATGTACGGAAGCAGGGAGAGCAGACAACCAGCTCTGAGTGCAGCATTAGGTGCAGCAGGAGAGTTGCTGCGGGCAGGAGCGATCTATGCCAGCTCTGTTCAGTGACATGCGAGAGGACGTAAGCTGAGGCCTCTAGTGACAGTGATGTCCTCACTTGGCCAGATCTTTGGTGTGGTCTGGGGCTTTTTATCTGGCTGCTTGTCTTCCAGCCTTCTCATAAATTTTGTAAGCAATCTAATGCAGTTGTGCTTAGCTGCTCAGTTGTGTCTAACTCTTTGTGATACTTTGTTGGTTTTTTTTTTCTGTTCAACCTCTCTCATCCTTGTCTGCCTTTGTGATACTTTGGACTGTAGCCTGCCAGGCTCCTCAGTCCATGGGATTTTTCAGACAAGAACACTGGAGCAGGTTGCCATTTCCTCCTTCAGGGGATCTTCCCATCCCAGGGATCCAACCCATGTCTCTGCACTGCAGGCAGATTCTTTACCACTGAGCCATCAGGGAAGCCCCAAGCAATCTAATACCTTTCAATAAATCCTAGTGGATACTCCATGAGTCCAAGTTGACTTCAGTTAGCAACAATCAAGGAAGTTTACTGCTTCAAAATTCAGTACCAGAAAGAAGGGTATTGTCAACAGCAAATGTTAAACCAGTTTGAGTCAAGGTTTTTTGTTATTTGAAGCCCAGGGCATCCCAACTGATCTCCCTGATTTTACTGAGTTAATTAGAAGAACAAAGTGTTCCAAAAGCTCAGTCTGACTCAGGACTTCCATGGTGGTCCAGCAGCTAAGGTTCCATGTTCCCAATGCAAGGGGCCTGGGTTTAATCCTTGGTCCAGGAACTATATTCCACATGCCACAACCAAGTTCTCATGCCACAACTAAAGATCCCAAGGGCCCAAATTAAGACCTAGCACAGCCAGAGAAATAGATAGTTTTTAAAAAAAAAATCAGTCTGACTCATAAATGTGATCTTTCATCACATGACTTGTTATAATTGCTTATGTAAAATTATAAATTAACAAATTGAATTTCCTATAATGACCGTTTCATGATCTGGGTGAACAAATAATACTTTACCTAACTATGAAAATAGTTCACCCAGATCATGAAATGGTCATTATAGGAAATTCAGTTTGTTAACTTAACAGTTTGTTAATAAGCGGTACATGAACTCTCTGGCCTTTCATTGGTTAATCCATCACTATACATCCTGTATGGGGTTGCTTATTGAAGAGAATCTTCACTAGCACCTGAATCTTCACTACAGCCCCTGAGAATAAAACTTCTTCTGAGAGCAGATCCAAACACTGCACAAATTTTTGCTTTTACACAATTTGCAAATATCTTATTTTGAACCACATCTATTTCTTTGATGTCAATGATGAACTCATCAGATCACCATTCAAATATTCATGGGCCCTCCATATTGGGGTTTCTGATCATGTGACCCACTACTGAAAACACCTGGACACTCTGGATTCTTTTTCTGCTTTTAGCTCTTTGCTAGATGAGTCCATGGCCTGGGTAAGTCAGGGCTAATCTTGACAACTTTTGAGATGGAACATTTCAAGCATTCATGGGGTACCTCGCTGTTCTTGCCTGACAAAGAACACACATTCCCTTTTTGTGTTGCAATCCTCTTTCTTTTGTACCTTCTGCCCTTAAAATCCATCTACATCTAAATTAGAAAGGCAGACTGGGTGTAAATACTGAGTCCTACCTTGACGTTAGCACTGATAGAAACTTTCTCAGTCTGTCCTGGCTGCTCTAACAGAATACTATAAACTGGGTGGCTTATAAACAGGACTTTATTTCTCACAGTTCGGGAAGCTGGGAAGTCCAACATCAAGGTGCTGGCAGATTTAGTGTCTACTGAGGGCTTACCTCCTGGTTCACCCTAGTATCCTCTCAAGGTGGAAGCAGAAAGGGAACTCTCTGTCATCTCTTTTATGAAGGCACTAAACCCATTCATTAGAGATTTCCTTCATGACCTAATCACCTCTCCAAAACCCAACTCCTAAAGACCATCACATTGGGGATTACGTTTCAACATGAATTTGGGGAAGACACAAAATTGTCTATAACAAACCTAGACTACATGTGGGTATGGTCAATATTGAGTTAGTCTCCATTTAGTCACCTGGGATCTACCATGTTCTTTCCCTGAGGAAGAAAGGGCACCAGGAGGGCACAAAGGAAAAGGGGACACTGGGAATGCCAGACACAGTGCAGAGTACCAACCGCTATATGGTCACAGCAGTGTTGCAGATCTAACACAGCAAGCTCCCAGGAGCTCTTGACCTGCGGCCAGGCCTTTCTGGCCTAGACTTAAGATGGCCCATTTAATCTAGGACGCTCTCTTGCTTCACGGTAATACAGATGGCTTTCCAGGTGGCGGGAGTGGTAAAGAACCTGGGAAGATTCCCTAGAGGAGGGCATGGCAACCCACCCCAGTATTCTTGCCTGGAGAATCCCATGGACAGAGGAGCCTAGCAAGCTGCAGTGCATAGGGTCACAAAGAGTCGGACACGACTGAAATGACTTAAAAAACCTGCCAAGCAGCAAGTAAGAAACAAAGAGTTTATTTTGGGAGTTTCTTATGGGACAGCTTCCATACAAGACTGCCCACATCCTGGCTCCACTCCTGGGTTTATTATTTGCAAGCCTCCATCTTTTATTAAAGCCTTCCCCCCACCCTCCAGCTTCAACTTTTCAGCCTCCTTTAGCCGGGCTAGTTCAAGGAAAGGCTTCAACTGTTTCAGCCTCCTTTAGCCAAGCTAGTTCAAGGAAAGATCATGATCCAGGGCTGGGATCGAGAACTAATGGTGCAAGAGCGCCTCCCTGTGGTTGAGTGGCAGGAGAGCAAGAAACTTTAGCTCCTGAATCTACCCAAAGCAAGAGAGAAAAGCAAGAAAATGATTTGTGGTAAGTGTAAGCTTTGGAGTTTGTAGGTGACATTTTCCTTAGACCATCATTTCTTTAGTGCCGCAGGACTACAGACCATGAGGTCTGAAGTGCAGAGGATAGCCACTGAAGTTATTTTTTAAATCTTTATTTTATAGAAATATAGTCAATTTACATTATGTTAGTTTCAGGTGTACTACATAGTGATTCAATATTTTTCTAGGTTATACTCTATTCAAAGCTATTATAAAATGTTGGCTACATTCCCTGTGCTATACATTACATTCTTGTATCTTTTTGTTTTATATTTAGTAGTCTGTACCTCTTAATCCTCTATATCTATCTTGCTCCCCTCCCCCCAGCCCTCCCCCTACTGATAACTAGTTTGTTCTCTATGTCTTTAAGCCTGTTTCTATTTCATTATTTTCATTTGTTTCAGTTTTTAGTCTACATATAAATGATAACACATAGTATTTGTCTTTCTCTGTCTGATTTATTGCAGTAAGCTTAATATCCTCTAGGTCCATCCATGTTGCAAAAGGCAAGATTTCACTTTTTTGGCTAAGTAATATTCTGTGTGTGTGTGTGTATACCACATCTTCTTTATTCACCTGTTGGCTGGAAGGTTGCTTCCATATCTTGGCTATTGTAAATAATGTCACAATGGGAGTTCCCTGGTAGTCTAGTGGTTAGGATTTGGCATTGGCATTGCAAAGGCCTGGTTGGGAACCTGATATCTGACAAGCCACACAGTGCAGCAAAAAAAAAAAAAAAAAAATTGTAACTTTTTGAATTAGTGTTTTCATTTTCTTTGGATACATACCCAGGAGTGGAATTGCTGGATCATATACTAGTTCTAGTTGTAGCCACTGAAATTTTTAAAGCCCTGAATATAATTTAGTAGGAACACCATCACAGGCAATCAGTTTTTGTTCTGTTGCTAAAGCTATTGGATATATGCTAAAGTGATTCTTTTTTTTTTTTTTGGTCTGAGTGTATAATAAGAAAATAAATTTTAATCAATATACAAATCAAATGGTCTCCACTGGCATTATTAATCTAGAAAGAAATAATTGCATAGTTACTAGTAAGAGGAAGGACATTTAGTCTATACTTTCAAGTGGGACAATCATTTAAAGAGCTGTTCACTGGCAAAATTTCTCCCCAAATTAGTATAGATTATATGCTATGTCATAAAAAATAGCAATCATGAAGTGGTTTTTTTTTTTTTCAGTATTTGCTTTTAGAGAAAAATCTTAAAACTTGTAGGGATTTTGATGTCAGAAATTATGAAATGTAAGAGTATATTTAGCAATCAGGGTTACTTAGCTCATGGTAATTGGCATATGTATAATTATAATTTGCACTCCAGTTATTTAAACTGAGATATCCTTGATCAGGTTGAACATACTGTGAATAGAAGATCTCTTTTTCCAAGAAATAAGGTGCAGACAGTCTTTGGAGAATCGCCTCACTGAACTGGTAAGTTAGCTTTCTCCGGATTTTGATGATTTCCCCAGTTCTTCCATAATTCCTCAGTGCTCTGGCCATTTTCTGGTAAGTCATGGTCTTCCGGTTGCCTTTTCTTTTTCCCCAGAGTTGGGCAAGTTTTTCTTTGTTTTTTGATACAAACTGAAAGATGCCTTTGGTTTGATCTATCCACTGAATACAAGATGCCATCTCTGGATTACATAGGGATTCATGAAGGTATTCAAACAGTCGGAGCTTCTTCCTGCCTAAAACAGAGGAAAACAATGTCATACTTCACCACGGCTCTACACAGAGCACCTTCTCAGGAAGGATTTGTTGAGTGAATACAGAATTGAAAGTTCCAGTGGGACTGGTTTTCCTCCTATTCACCCTCTTAGAACGTATTTATAGTATCATTTTATGGGACTTGGCCTACTGCAGTTCCAAATGAAACTTTGTTGGGGAAGTTGTCCAAAATTTTGTAGTCCTTCATTGGAAAAGGGAAGCATGGAGCCTCTTTACCCTAGTCTCTCATCTGTCATGTGGTCTTTCTTTACTTGACTTCTAGTTTTATGTTAAACTCTCTACAGAACAAGACTGAGCAAAATGTACTACAAAGTTTAGTGGTCTAAAGAGAAGTTTCAGGACTTCCTCTGTGGTCTGGTGGTTAAGAATCTGGCTTTCAAAGCAGAGGATGTGGGTTCGATCCCTGGTCAGGGAATTAAGATCCCACATGCCACAGAGCAACTAACACCCGACACAGACAAATAGTTGTTTTGTTTAAAGGAGAAGTCTCAAAAGACATTTCCAAAAGGCAACTCATTTGAAGCAGCTTTATTCAAGTAAGTTAAGTCAAATATGGTAAAGAAGGTGAATGCATTTTGTAAAATGTAAAACGATGTGCAAATACAAATGAAATCAGTAATAGACTTATATAAAAATGCTAACTCTAGTTCTGCATAATTACTTGAAAAAAAGATAGAAAAAAAGCAAAGTTGAAATGCCAAAATATCTTCTGGACATTCTGACATTATTAATGAGAAATGACAATGAGCATTGTGATGTTTTTCATTGCTGTGAAATAAAATGATACTGCCAGAGCTTTTACTCTCTTTAGGAACACAGCCTTTTATATTTCAGAATAACTAGAAAAGAAACTTTGGGAAGATTTGCTGTGATTTTTGCTTGTTTGGTCGATCGGAGAGCAAAGGTGACAGCCCGTTATGACTTCTGAATTGGCCTAGAAACATCATGGTCCACCAGATCTGTCAGTAGCTAAAAGTTCCACGGCCAAATTCCATTTTCCCCTTGAGAAAGTAGAAGAGTGGATTCCCAAACTTCTTTAAACAGTCTCTGGGGTGTAAGACTCATACATTGGTCATTATTCATCCAAAAGCCTCAAAGATTATCTTTTGTGTTATATTATCTTGAGTTTATGAATTGAGAAATGAAAGGGACTTACCAAACTACACATTATGAATTAAAGTCACAGACTTAAACAAGCTCTCTGGCTCTCATCCAATGGTCAAATCATCTTTTAAAGTTTGTTTTCAATTTTGAAAAAGAAGATGTTTGAACTTTTATGTTTTGAAAATAAAGGTATATGATTAAAAAATTCAAACAGAAGCACAAGCTGAAAGTAAAAACTCCAATCTAGTCTGCATATCTCTAGAAAACAATTTATTTTTTGCATATATAATCATATGCATATTGGAGAAGGGCATGGCAACACACTCCAGGATTCTTGCCTGAAAACTCCCACGGACAGAGGAACCTGCTAGGCTACAGTCTATGGGGTTGCAGAGAGTCAGACACAGCCAAGCAACTAATACTTTATCCTTTAAAAGTGAAAACTGGTATAGTATTTTGTACTTTTTCCAGTGTCTAATATATCTAATAAATCATTGAATCATATAGAGACTAGCTATAGATAAAGGGAATACTAAAGTGTTGACAACAGTTACTTCTGGGGGATAGCACGGGAAGAAAGAACATTTTTTCGCTCATTCTTCACATACTTCTGAATCATCTGAAATTTTCATGAGCATTATTACTCTTGAATTATGGAATTACAAAGGATTAAAACCCAAACCAAAATGGTATTCAGAGCTCATTCTGCTTCAGTACTTACAGTATGCCCTTTTGCATTTTAATAATTATATATGTTCTTTTTGTGTGTGTGTGTGTGTTAGTTGCTTAGTTGTGTCTGACTCTTTGCAGCCCCATAGACTGCAGCCCCACCAGGCTCCTCTGTCCATAGGATTCTCCACTGGACACTGGAGTAGGTTGCCATTTCCTTCTCCAAAAGGAACTATAGAAAGAAAGAAAGTGAAGTCGCTCAGTCTCCCAATAATGAATTCTTGAAGTATTTTGAAATTTCATTGTTTCAAATGTATCATGACCTCAGATGGATGACAACTCTAAAAACAGAAAATAGTAAATTATATTTTCCTTAATTGCAAAGATCCACAGCCCAAAACATCAGTGAAAAGATATAGGCATCATACTCTGGACTTAATTGGTTTGTTAAAAAAAAGAATAGGTGACAGAGGTAGAAGCATTATTGTCCTAATATTAAATTACTGCCATTATTCAATATTTAGTAGTTATGTTCAGTTGATTTACTTTACTTATGTGACATTATACATTATTCCTTTCTGGATTAGAGTATTACTGCATAGTTAGATTTTATAATTCTAGGATACAGTATACTGTTTTATAGGAACAAAACTAGTTATCTCAAAAAATATTCATTTAAAATAATTTTAAGTATAAACATGTAAAAGAATAAAATTAGAACATTTTCTCACAGATTTATAAAAATGCACTCAAAATGGTCTAAAGATTTAAATGTAAGACCAGAAACCAAATGTAAGACCAGAAACCATTAAACTCCTAGAAGAAAACATAGGAAGAATGCTGTTTGACAAAAACTGTAGCAGTATATATATTTTTAATCTATTTCCTAAGGCAAAGAAAACAAGAACAAAAATAAACAGATGAGACCTAATTAAACTCAACTGCTTTTGCACGGCAAAGGAAACCATCAACAAAACAAAAAGATAATCTACTGAATGGGAGAAGATATTTGCAAATGATATGAATAAATGGTTAATATCCAAAATATGTAAATAGCTCAAGCAACTCCATATCAAAAAATAAACAATCCCATTAAGAAAATGGGCAGAAGACCTGAAGAGACATTTTTCCAAAGACATACAAATGGCCCCAACAGGAACATAAAAGTCTTCTTATACTCAACATTGATACTGATTAGAGAAGTGCAAATCAGAATCACAGTGAATATCAACTCACCTTACCAGAATACCTATCAACCCCTGGTGGTTCAGAGGCTAAGACTCTACGCTCCCAATGCAGGGGGCCCAGGTGTGATCCCTGGTCAGGGAACTAGACCCCTGCGCTGCAACTAGGACCTGGCACAGCCAAATAAGTAAACAATAATTTTTTAAAAGACCACAAATAACAAGTGCTGGCAAGAATGTAGAGAAAAAAGAGCACTTATGCACTGTTGGTGGGAATGCAAATTGGTAGAGCCATGTGAAAAGCAGTGTGGAGATTCTTCAAAAAGCTTAAAAAAGAACTACCAGTGATTTCCCTGCCAGTCCAGTGGTTAAGACGCTGTGCTTCCAATGCAGGGGGCTCAGGTTCCATCCCTTGTTGGGGAACTAAGATCCCACATGCCATATGGAGTGGCAAAAAGGAAAAAAAAGACACCATATGACCCAGCAATCCCACTCCTGGGTGTATATCCAGAGAAATTGAAAACACTAATTTGAAGATACATGCATCCCGATGTTCATAGCAGCATTATTTATAATAGCCAAGATATGGATGTAACCTAAGTGTGAATAAACAGATGAATGGATAGAGAAGGTGTATATACACATACATCTGAATATAACTCAGCCATGAAAAAATAAAATAGAATTTTGCCATTTGCAACAAAGTAGATGGACCTAGAGGGTATTATGATAAAATGAAAAGTCAGACAGAGAAAGACAAATACTGTATGTTATCACTTATATGTGGAATCTAAAAAAATTTTTAAAGTTTAAAAATTAACAAATATAGCAAAACAGAAACAGACTCAAAGATTATAGAGAATAAACTAGTGGCTATCAGTGGGGAGAGGGAAGGAGGGAAGAGCAAGAGGACAGAGAATCAAGAGGTACAAACTACTATGTATAAAATAAGTCACAAGGATATATTATGCAGTACGAGGAATACAGCCAATATTTTACAATAATTTTAAATGGGGTATAACCTATAAAAATTTTGAATCAGTATGTTGCAAACCTGAAACTAATATAATATAGATCAACTACACCTCAATAAAAAATATAAATAAAAAAACAAAATAATTTTAGCTATGATATCAATTTTTAAATTGCAGTATAAAGTTGTGATGCATCTTACATGTCTTTGTATTTAGTAAGTGTATACTATCACAAACAACATTGCAAGGAACATCCTAAAACATATTTACATACACATACACATCTAAGGTATTTGAGGACATATCCAAAGTACTAGACTATAAGCATAGTGATTTATGTGGGTTTTCTAACTTAATTTTTACAGCAATCTTACAGTGTGTGTACAATTATTATTATTTGCTTTTCTTTATTTTTTGAATACGAATACTGTGATACAGAAGGTTAAATGATTTGGCCAGGCTCACATAATTAACCCAGAGTTCACACTCAACCACTGAGTCTTAGAGGCACTAAGAATCGAAAGATATGAACATTTGGGGAGGTATTGCTAAATTGCTTTACAAAACTGTACCAGTTTATATCCCCTTTAATAATGCATATAAAAAAATAATGCATGAGTGTGTGTGGCCCACATCTTGGCCAACACAGGTTATTATCCTGCTTTAACACTTTTTGCTTACCTGTTAGATGAGATCACCTTCAATTTATGAAATCAGGATTTCAAATTTATGAAATAAAGTTGTTAATATGGAACTTGTTTTCTGTGGAAAATTTAATAGAGAAGATGATTTCTGTCTCTAGGGCTTCACTATTGGTATAAGATTGCTAAGACAATTTATGGAAAACTTCCCCCTTCTATACCTAAATTTTATATATCTTATTCTTTTTTTTTAATTGACGTATAGAAGATGCCTGGAAAATCCCATGGACGGAGGAGCCTGGTGGGCTGCAGTCCATGGGGTCACTGAGAGTTGGACACGACTCAGTGACTTCACTTTCACTTTTCACTTTCATGCATTGGAGAAGGAAATGGCAACCCACTCCAGTGTTCTTGCCTGGAGAATCCCAGGGATGGCGGAGCCTGGTGGGCTGCCGTCTATGAGGTTGCACAGAGTCGGACATGACTGAAGCGACTTTTCAGCAGTAGTAGCAGCATAGAAGATGTACAATATTATATAAATTATAGGTGTACAATATAATGATTAACAATTTTTAAAGGCTATATGCCAATTAAAGCTATTATAAAATATTGACTTTATTCTCTGTGTTGTAGAATGTAACCTTGTATCTTACTTTATACATAATAACCTCTAATTCCCTACCTGAGACGGCTGGATGGCATCACAGACCCGATGAACGTGAGTGTGAGTGAACTCCGGGAGATGGTGATGGACAGGGAAGCCTGGCGTGCTGCGATTCATGGGGTCGCAAAGAGTCGGACACGACTGAGCAACTGAGCTGAACTGATATATCCGCTCCCCCTGCTGGTAACCAGTAACTTGTTCTCCGTATTTTACATCCTATTCTTTTTTTTTTAGGCCTTACTGGATGGCATGCAGGATCTTAGTTACTTGATCAGGGATCAAACCCGAGAGCCCTGCATTGACAGTAGTCTTAAGAACTGAACCACCAGGGAAATCCCTTTACACTCTATACTTGAACAGCGATTTATTTGAGGGAATGACACTTTATACCTTCACAACAGCTCTATGAAGCAAAAGGAAACCTCATTCAAAATAAACAGCTTGGAGTCTTTTGTCTGTCAGAGTTATGTTATTCTCAGTTGTAAGAAAAGAACATTTTGCAAGTCATTTCCAAACTCAGATATAAAATCCCCTAAAAGTTGCTTTGATAAAGACTTGGTTCTTTTGCAAGGGGTGATGTATCCACATACCTTTTCCTCCCTTTTGCTGGAGAAGAGCAGGTTGTACCAGCTGGTTTTCGGGGATGTTCTGCAGAGATTGATGAATATTTCCTTCAAAATAGAGGTCCGCAGCACTGTTCTATACAAATAATGTATCAAGATGTTAAATGGGACTTTCTATGTGGCCACCAACTGGTGGCCAAAGTCAAAATCTGAGGGCAAAAAGAATGTTCAACAGCTCTCAAATTCTGAAAAGCACTACCTTCAGTGGCTGTCTCCCAGGGCAGAGCCAGCATCAAACCCATATACAGACAGTGCCAAGGGACAGAGGATACCGAGGAATCCTGAGCATCCTCAGAATTGAGAGGCATTCTGAATTCTCCCTTCTTTCTGATAAAGGAGAGTGGGTTACTTTCCTCCTTTCCCTAAAAATGACCAGTAAGAAAGATTCAAAAGAATCACTAGTAGAAATGGAGATGCCAGCAAAAAGGGAAGACAAACTTCCATTCCTGAACTGAATGCCCATCTAGACAAGGCGAGACAGATGGCAGTTGCAGGAGGGCAGAGCCAAGAGAGGAGGCAGGAGGAAACAGTCTGAGCTTCTACCATTACATATGGCAAAAAGACAGGGCAGAAGGGGCTAGACTTGAGCCATCCTTATACAGCAGGTGACGAGTTCCCAACCACAAAAGGCTGTGCAGTGCACGCTGCGGTAGAATCTGAAGAGGAAGTAGGGTTGCCCTAGCAACTAAAAATATTAGGCATCCTATAATTTACCTGGTAACCCTAAGGGGAGGTGAGAGAGGTTAAAGTAAAACCAAAACTCCCTCTTAAAAGAAATGTCTTGTTGGAGAGACCCTGATAATACAATTTACAGGGACAGAAAAAGGACATTTGACATAGCATGGTTGAAGGTAACGACTGAAAAAAAACGAAGGCTACTTTATATTTATACTCTACTATATTAAGACTGTTTGATAAAATGGATGCATCAAGAAAACAATGCCGAGAACTCCACGGCAGTCAAGTGGTTAGAACTCTACACTTTCATAGCAGGGGGCATGGACTCAGGCCCTGGTTGGGGAAATGAGATCCCACATGCCATCACGTGGCCAAAAAAATAAATAAAAATGATTAAAAAAAAAAAGAAAACAATGCAAAAAAAAAATACACGGAAGGAAGAGATGGTAGGGACACTTCCATTTGCAGAAGGTGCTAAAATAGAAATGAATTGGTCCAATAAACACAGTTAGCTCTGAGCTTGGGATGGGAAACAAAGCAGGTTAATACAAGATTGTAGGTAAAGCCAATACAGGCAATGTTTTTAGGGGAACCATAGCTTTTCTGCAGTTTTCTGGATGGACTGAGGAGAAGCATTGACATGAGAACCCTAAAATACTTCTTCTTTATAGAATCATTCAGACCTGTCTGAAGTCAGATGAAGAACAATGATAAAGGGGAGTTTCCTTCTTGACAGCACTGATGATCCCCCAACTTGCCTGCCAAATTCACACCTCAGGTGGCCCCAAGTGAACATTTTCAGTCAGTTTCAGCTAGCATACACCAAGGGAAGGCTGGTGTAAATAGGAAATTTGTTTGTTACTGAGGGATGAGAGTCTCCTGGTAAAAGTACTTACTATGACTGTTCTCCAATTATAGATGGGCTCCTCTGCAGGCTGCACACCATAGCTGTTGGGATTTCCTCTGATATGAGAACGGTGGTTGATAAAAGCCAGGTAGTTTTTGTAATCTAATTTAAAAACAGAGAAAGAAACTGACAAGGTCAAATTTTATATTTGTGTGTGTGTGTGTGATGATAAATGCTTATGTAATTAATCATGGCATTTTTATATGTGAGACACTAAATTCATTTAGCATAGAGAATAGGCAGATCTGTCTCCTAATGTAAAAGAAATAAAAGCAAAAAAACAAACAAATGGGGAGGCTTCCCAGATTGTTCTAGTGGTAAAGAACCCGCCATTGCAGGAGTCATAATAAGAGATGGGGGTTCCATCCCTGGGTTGGGAAGATCCCCTGAAGGAGGGCATGGCAACCTACTCCAATATTCTTGACTGGAGAATCCCATGGACAGAGGAGACTGGTGGGTTATAGTCCATAGAGTCTCAAAGAGTTGGACACAACTAAAGAGACTTAGCACGCTCACACACAAACAAATGGGATCTAATTAAACTTAAAAACTTTTGTATAGCAAAGGAAACCATCGACAAAACAAAGACAACCTACAGAATGTGAGAAAACATTTGCAAATGATGTGACTCACAATAGGTCACTTTCCAAAATATATAAAGAGCTCAATATAAAAAAAAAGAACAATCAAAAAATGGGCAGAAGACCTGAACTGACATTTCACCAAAGAACACATAGAGATGGCCAATAGGCACATGGAAAGAGCGCAACATTGCTAATTATTAGAGAAAAGCAAACCAAAACGAGATATCATCTCACACAGGTCAAAAGGACCATCATCAAAAAGTCTACAAACAATAAATTCTGGAGAGAATGTGGGAAAAAAGGAACCCTTGTACACTGTTAGTGGGAATGCAAATCTGTACAGCCCCTGTGAAAAACAGTATAGAGGATTTGCAAAAAAAATAACTAGCACAAGATTCAGCAATTCTACTCCTAGATATATATTGAAGAAGATGAAAAGTCTAAATTCAAAAAGATACATGCATTCCAATGTTCACAGCAGCACTATTTACAATAGTAAAGACAGGGAAACAACCTAAGTGCCCATCACCAGACAAATGGATGTGATATATACATACACCGGAACATTACTAAATCATAAACAATGAAATTCTGCAATTTGCAATAAGTATATATCTAGAGATCATTATGCTTAGTGAGATTAGTCAGACAAAGACAAGTGTTAGATGATATCACTTATATGTGGAATCTAAAAAATAATACAAACAAAACAGAAAGATATTCTCAGACATAGAAAACAAACGTGACTATGTAGAGGGACAGGGAAGGGGGGAAGGACAATTCAGTGGTATGGGATAAATACACTATAATGTATGAGAAAGATAAGCAACAAAGATACATTGTACAGCACAGAGAATTATAGCTATTATCTTAGAATGACTTATAATGGAGTGAATCACAAAGTTGTACACCTGAAATTAATATAATATTATAAATCAGTTATGTTTCAGTAATATATAAAACCTAACAAAAATTGTTTAAGGTGGATAATCCTGTTTGATTTCTGCCTGTAGAACTGATCCTAGATGCACTGGGTAAAAAGGATCTTTTCTGTTCAGGTCACTATTCTCACGTGTGTGTTATGTGACCAACAAGCCATTTGATGTACAAACAGAAGGAGACGGACATCTTTACCTGAGGAGTACTGAAAGTCTCCAGTTGAATGCTGCCTCAGCACTTCAAAAGCATCTTCAAATGCTTGACCCAGCTTGTCTTGTTCAGCACAAGCCTATTAGAACAATGGCAAAACTCTGGAGTTAAGAAATTATCAATTGAACTTAATTTTGCTGATGTAAAGGAGGGCTTCTCAACCACAGTACAACCTATTAGCATTTTAGCTATAAAATAGCTAAACAGTTAACCATGCAAACCACTTAACATGAGAATACAGAAATAATTTGAGTATATTTAAGTATGTCAAGTATTTAAAAATTCCTGTAAGTATTAAAAAGTTCTGGAAATGAAAATCTTTTTAACCTTAGCCAGGCCGTCCATTTATAACAGTGATTTTGTGTCTTTTGTAGGGGGTTGTCCTATGCATTGCTGGGTGCAAAACAGCATCCCTGGTCTCTACCCACTAGACACCAGTGTCAATCCCATTGGTGACAACCAAAAATATCTTAAACATAGCCAAATATGCCCTGGAGGACAACATCAAGCCTGGTTGAATTCCACTGCTCTATAATATAGTCTCTAAAACCAATGCTCATTCTATAGTATGGTATTTAATGTTTTATAAATTTTTAGCAAGGAGTTAGTTACATAGCAGAAGACTGATTTAGAAAAAGGGATCGAGGAAGTATATTTATCAAACAGAATCTGGCTCATTATTTAAAAAACGAAATGTTCTTAATTTCAAAAGCATGTTTCTAAGACCTAAAATTAAACAGTTTTGCAACCATCTCATACCCTTACTAATCTAATGAGGAAAAGTAAAGAAGATTTTTAAATGTCAACTTACCATGCTTCATTAAAAAATTGACAATTCTGAAAAAAATTAATATGTAAAAAACAAAATTAGTGTTTCTATGTAATTTGCCTCTGAAATAAAAAAGACGACTTAAGCTATTTTCTGCCTATAACTTATATAAATCGAAAGTACCATCTGAATTTTGATGAGTACAAATTTCCTTTCTACAAAAATTTCCTATGAAGATTTATGTTTGCTTTTCAATCATTACAAAATTTCTTTTAAAAAAATGTATTTATTATTTATTTGGCTGCACTGGGTCTTAGTTGCAGCATGTGAGATCTAGTTCCCTGAACAGGGGTTGAACCCGGGCCCCCTGCAATAACCACTGGATCACCAGGGAAGTTCTCCAAATATCTTAAATGTTAAAATAGCTAAATATGTATTGCTGAATCACTTTGCTTTGCACTTGAAACTAACACACTGTAAAGTAGTATATATACTTCAATTAGAAAAAGAGATTAAAAAATAAAAGAGCTAAATAGTTAACCACGCAAACCACTTAACATGAGAATACAGAAATAATTTGAGTATATTTAAGTATGTCAAGTATTTAAAAATTCCTGTAAGTATTAAAAAGTTCTGGAAATGAAAATCTTTTTAACCTTAGCCAGGCCGTCCATTTATAACAGTGATTTTGTGTCTTTTGTAGGGGGTTGTCCTATGCATTGCTGGGTGCAAAACAGCATCCCTGGTCTCTACCCACTAGACACCAGTGTCAATCCCATTGGTGACAACCAAAAATATCTTAAACATAGCCAAATATGCCCTGGAGGACAACATCAAGCCTGGTTGAATTCCACTGCTCTATAATATAGTCTCTAAAACCAATGCTCATTCTATAGTATGGTATTTAATGTTTTATAAATTTTTAGCAAGGAGTTAGTTACATAGCAGAAGACTGATTTAGAAAAAGGGATCGAGGAAGTATATTTATCAAACAGAATCTGGCTCATTATTTAAAAAACGAAATGTTCTTAATTTCAAAAGCATGTTTCTAAGACCTAAAATTAAACAGTTTTGCAACCATCTCATACCCTTACTAATCTAATGAGGAAAAGTAAAGAAGATTTTTAAATGTCAACTTACCATGCTTCATTAAAAAATTGACAATTCTGAAAAAAATTAATATGTAAAAAACAAAATTAGTGTTTCTATGTAATTTGCCTCTGAAATAAAAAAGACGACTTAAGCTATTTTCTGCCTATAACTTATATAAATCGAAAGTACCATCTGAATTTTGATGAGTACAAATTTCCTTTCTACAAAAATTTCCTATGAAGATTTATGTTTGCTTTTCAATCATTACAAAATTTCTTTTAAAAAAATGTATTTATTATTTATTTGGCTGCACTGGGTCTTAGTTGCAGCATGTGAGATCTAGTTCCCTGAACAGGGGTTGAACCCGGGCCCCCTGCAATAACCACTGGATCACCAGGGAAGTTCTCCAAATATCTTAAATGTTAAAATAGCTAAATATGTATTGCTGAATCACTTTGCTTTGCACTTGAAACTAACACACTGTAAAGTAGTATATATACTTCAATTAGAAAAAGAGATTAAAAAATAAAAGAGCTAAATAGTTAACCACGCAAACCACTTAACATGAGAATACAGAAATAATTTGAGTATATTTAAGTATGTCAAGTATTTAAAAATTCCTGTAAGTATTAAAAAGTTCTGGAAATGAAAATCTTTTTAACCTTAGCCAGGCTGTCCATTTATAACAGTGATTTTGTTTTTTAACTTTCTGGCGTCATATAGACTTCTGAAAATCTGGTGAAAGACATGCTTTTTCTCTCATAAAATGTGAATTTACCTTACAAATAAAATGTACTCTATGAAACCCACCTGTAGACTTTCTAAAAATCCTATGTTAAGAATCCTGGTCTATAATTTTACATCTACTTTCTTATCTCTGTAAGTAAGTTTTGTTTTAAATAGTTATCATACTGACCCACATTAAATGTTTTAAAACTTTCTGTTCTATACACTAGAAAAAACAAACAAATCCACATAAGAAAGAGCGGGTGGTGGATCTACACTGCTTACCATTTCATTTAGCACACCAAACCACACCTTTTATACAAGTTTTTAGAGTTTATCCTCCAAACACAAGGAGATTTCTCTTTAATATTTAACCTTGCATAAGATGATACAATCTAATACTATCACTACACATATTCATAACATATCAATATAATATGTCAAACATCAAAATTCTGTTCTGCTGTTTGAAATCACTATGTCATTTAAAAGACCTCAGCCATAAGAATCGGCCTGCCAATGCAGGAGACCCAGTTTCATTCCTGGGTTGGTCGAGAAGATCCCCTGGAAAGGAGAATGGCAACACACTCCAGCACTCTTGCCTGGAGAATTCCATGGACTGAGAAGCCTGGTGGGCTATAGTCCATGGGGTTGCAAGGAGCAGGACACGACTGGAGCAGCTAACATGAAAAGAAAAACCATTTAAGAAAGGTAACTATGGGAGGTGATGAACGTGTTAACTAATTTTATGGTGGTAATCCTTTCCCAATTGATACGTGTGTCAAATCATCATATTGTACACCTTATACAGTGTTATACATCAATTATATCTCAATAAGGTTGGAAAAAAATACAGCTTCTTAATGTGGAAGATGTTGAAAAATTTAGCAAAAACAAAAAAAGAAAATCCATAAATAATCTGAACTATGATTTATAATGGATATTACCAGTACAGGTATTTTTAAAAGGCCGTATCAATAACTTTCAATTATTATGACTCCAAAGGAAATACCTACCTAGGTGAGTGCTGTACTTCGAATTAAATACTTATATGGCTAAAATATCCCCCCAAACACTCATGACTCTTTAAAATAGCAAACCCAAATGGAAGGAAAAAAGCTTGAAAACATTATCGATCACTTCAGTAGATTAATATATCTAGTAACCAGAATAGGCAGTCAATGAAAAACACTCATCAGGTCAAAAAAAGAAAATTAATAGTTATTACAAGGAGTTTTGAAAAGCATAAACGAAACCACTTACCAGGAAGACACTTCAGCCCTTTACAAAGTTCTTTCATTAATATCAGAATGGTTAGGACAGAACTGTCAGGAGCTCACTGACAGAGTTGCATTAAGTAGCTGTTTTTAAGGAAGTGCTACAAAAGGGGATTTTTTTTAAAAGATACAGTGCCTTCATTATTTCTCTTTCATGATATGGCCAGTAGACACCAGGGGCTATTATTTTGAAGTGGCTCAGAATATTTGTATACTATGGGCCAAAACCATTAGAACAAACCCCATGAACCCCCACCCCACCGGGCATAAGTTGTGGCCCGCGGGCCCACACAACCCGACTGGGCACCTCTGATCTGTACAACCCTTGTTCATATTTCTTTTTAAAATAAATTCTTCTTACATTTCTTCCCTGATTCTGGAGCCTGTGTTGCTTATCTTGCCTGAACTATTAAACAGCCTTCACTCTGGTCTTTCCTTTCAATTCATTTTCTTGATAAAGTCATTCAATGACCGAGCCCCTCCACTCCCCACCCCTGCCCCTACACATACACACCTCCCCAACTTAGAGATCTTAAAGGCACAGGCCCTGGCCCTGGTACTCAGGCTCCTCATTCCACTTTATTTACCACCACTCCTTTCAGTTCAGTTCAGTTCAGTCGCTCAGTCATGTCCGACTCTTTGCGACCCCATGAATCGCAGCACGCCAGGCCTCCCTGTCCATCACCAACTCCCGGAGTTCACTCACACTCACGCCTATCAAGTCAGTGATGCCATCCAGCCTTCTCACCCTCTGTCGTCCCCTTCTCCTCCTGCCCCCAATCCCTCCCAGCATCAGAGTCTTTTCCAATGAGTCAGCTCTTCGCATGAGGTGGCCAAAGTACTGGAGCTTCAGCTTTAGCATCATTCCTTCCAAAGAAATCCCAGGGCTGATCTCCTTCAGAATGGACTGGTTGGATCTCCTTGCAGTCCAAGGGACTCTCAAGAGTCTTCTCCAACACCACAGTTCAAAAGCATCAATTCTTCAGTGCTCAGCNCTTTAGCATCATTCCTTCCAAAGAAATCCCAGGGCTGATCTCCTTCAGAATGGACTGGTTGGATCTCCTTGCAGTCGAAGGGACTCTCAAGAGTCTTCTCCAACACCACACTTCAAAAGCATCAATTCTTCAGCACTTAGCCTTCTTCACAATCCAAATCTCACATTCATACATGACCACAGGAAAAACCATAGCCTTGACTAGACGGACTTTAGTCGGCAAAGTAACGTCTCTGCTTTTGAATATGCTATAATGCCATGTTAAAAAACAAAAAAATGCCTCAAAACTGTCTTTGCTACATTTGGAGGGAGGTGTGCTCTGTTTTGTGAGAGCCTTCAGCCTGGGCTTAGTTTGTCTGCTGCCTAATCCAACCATAGGTTTGCTCTATATTGTTGCAATCAAAAACGTGCTTGATAGATGTTAAAAAGTAAAGGCATGTGCAAGCAGCTGAGTTTGACTCCCAGCTTCAATATTTACCAGTTGCACAATCTGGGGCAAGTCAGTTGGTTTCTTTAAATCTCAACTTTCTCATCTTTCAAAATGTTCAAAATAATGCCCACCTCTCAGACGTCTGCTTGCTGTTCACCAAGCCTCACTCTGTGCACTTTACAAATAAGTCATTTAATCATCAAAATGACTAGGAATTATGTGCTCATGTCAAAACTGAGAGGGCTGAGGGGCTTTGAATAATTCCCCCAAATCACAGAGCTGGCAAGTGGCTGAACCAGAATTTATACGCAAGCAACCGAGATTCAGATTTATGCTTTTCACCACCACTGAGTATTGACAATGCTTCTGATGTTCAAATGCCACTTATCACACGGCTTTGATGTGCTGACAGAGACTAAGGCAATAGTGGGTTATATCAGAGAGAATTTCTTTCTCAATCCACAATCTACGTCTGAGTGTTTATATCAAGGACCCGAGCTGCTGCTTTGTTTGTTTTCCTCTGTCTTGATGAAATTGCTGTCAACCATCTAGTTCAGGATGACTCATCAGTAGACACACATTCCATTTGGTGAGAGGGCTGAAGAGGAGAGGCAGGCGCGTGTCCTCTCAGTAACAGTAGCCCTCTGAACTCGCATATCTTACCTTAGCATACTTTCCATTGCCTAGTATACGGTCATCTAGATAACTTTCATAGAAAAGAGGCTGCTGCTGCTGCTGCTGCTGCTAAGTTGCTTCGGTCGTGTCCGACTCTGTACAACCCCACAGATGGCAGCCCACCAGGCTCCCCCGTCCCTGGGATTCTCCAGGCAAGAACACTGGAGTGGGTTGCCATTTCCTTCTCCAATGCATGGAAGTGAAAAGTGAAAGTGAAGTCACTCCATCGTGTCCGACTCTTCGCAACCCCATGGACTGCAGCCTACCAGGCTCCTCCGCCCATGGGATTTTCCAGACAAGAGTACTAGGGTGGGGTGCCATTGCCTTCTCTGAGAAAAGAGGCTACAAATATTTAAATCAAGCAAAATGTTTAAAATTTAGAGAATCTGGGTAAAAGGTACTCGGGTGTTATCTATACCACTCTTTGTATAACTTTAATATTTTATTTATTTTTTATGGAGTATAGTTGCTTTACAGTATTGCATTAGTTTCTGCTTGCAATTTTTTTCCATAAGTTCAGTTTTAAAGTTATTTTTTAAGTCTGTTTATGACAGGGAAAAAAAGATATCTACTACTTAGTCAGAATTTAAATTCCAGACCCTATGCTAAGTACCTGTGGCAAAACTTGCAGTTTTCCCAATATCGACTCTTCTTTTCGTCTGAAAAGTAATATAACCCTGATCTGCACAGGAGATTAGAGTGTGGAACCAAATCCCGCCACCTGTTTTATTTAAATGAAGTCTGTTGGAACAGAGCTATTTGTTTATATATATATATATATATTTATATATAATATAATATATTATCATATATATGGAAGGGATTCCCTGGTGGCTCAGACAGTAAAGAATTTGCCCACAATATGGGAGACCTGGATTCAATACCTGGGTTGGAAAGATCTCCTGGAGACTGAGCGACTTCACTTTGACTTTTCACTTTCATGCATTGGAGAAGGAAATGGCAACCCACTGTAGTGTTCTTGCCTGGAGAATCCCATGGACAAAGGAGCCTAGCAGGCTACAGTCCACGAGGTCACAGAAAGTCAGACACAACTGAGCAACATACACATGTGTGTATGAAATATATATTAGTATATGTATTTATGGCTGCTTTTGTGCTACAATGACAAGTAACCTGATCCACGAGACAGAAAATATTTGCTATCAGGCCTTTTACCGAAAGAGTTGCTCACTCTCATAGTTATCACATATGAGATCTCCACATGTAGCTGGGTCTGTTTCTGGACTTTCCACTCTGGTTCACTGGTCTATTTGATTATGCATGTGCCAGGATCACATGGCTTTAATTACAGAGGCCTTGCTGTATATTTCAATAACAGGCGTGCGAGTCCCTCCGTGTAGCTCTTTCTTTTGCCGTGTTTTCCTAAATATTCCAGAATGTTTATTTTTCCATATGAATTTTAATTCAAATCAACTTGTCTAGCTCCTGAAAAAAAGTGTTGGTGTTTTTATTGGGATAACATTAAAAATCCAGATTAGGTACAAAACTGACATTTTGAGACGAGGCTAAAAGAATTTCTCCATTTGTTTTAATCTTCTTTTGTGTCTTTCAGGAATGTTTTATGGCTTTCTTTGTATGCATACTTGATGTGCTTTGTAAAGTCTATTATAAACATTTTATATTTTGGGGGTGCCTCTGCAAATAAGCATTAAGAAATTTGAGGTTTAAGAAATTTAAATGTTGCATATTAACTTTAAATCCTACTACTTTTCTAAATAAATTTATTGTTAACCCTGGGATTTCTTTGGAAGGAATGATGCTAAAGCTGAAGCTCAGTACTTTGGCCACCTCATGCGAAGAGTTGACTCATTGGAAAAGACTCTGATGTTGGGAGGGATTGGGGGCAGGAGGAGAAAGGGACGGCAGAGGATGAGATGGCTGGATGGCGTCCCTGACTCTATGGACGTGAGTCTGAGTGAACTCCGGGAGTTGGTGATGGACAAGGAGGCCTGGCGTGCTGCGATTCATGGGGTCGCAAAGAGTCGGACATGACTGAGCGACTGAACTGAACTGAAGTTTTACAATTAATTATCTAGGGCAGCACTCTCCCACTGAAATATAATGTAGTCACACACATAATTTTAAATTTTCTAATAGTTAAGTTAAAAATTGCTAAAAGAAACAGGTGAAATAAATGCTAACAATATCTTGTATTTAACTCAAGGTATCAAAAGTATTATTTCAATATATAAATCAGTAGTAAAAGCAAAATATTTTTTAAAATTGTATATAGGATATAGATTTTCAAAATCCAATGTGTGTTTTATTTATATACAGGATATTTTAATATAAATCTTAAGCTTTTATCAGAAATATTTTGTGAGTTTAGATTTCATAACTTTTGCAGTTGGAAGAGTATATTCACATATCCAAATTATTTCAAACATACTTAAAATTTTTCTTGCCACTAAAGTAGTGCCAAAAAATCATTTTCTTTTAATATTTGTGTCCTCACTGGCAAAACTTGTTCTTTCTGAGAAAAACCAATGTGAACTTTAGAGCCAAAGCATCTATCAGGGAATCAATTCACTGATTCTTGTGTCAACTCGGTATCACTAACATCAAATTTTAAAAGGTATTTCATAAGTTGAAATTCAGCCTTGAAGTAAGGAATTAAAATCTCCCCCAGGAGACTCTCACCCAGTGGGGATAAGAATCTGAATAACTACTCCAGCACATCATTGTTCACGTGGACATTTCTGTGGGCTTTGTGGATTACATGATGTATCCTACCTATTAACAGGTTTCCCTCCTTCCTCAGCTCATCCCCTCCTGTGCTTCACTCTGGCTCCCTGGGATCATCTCCTCCAAAAACAGCCTGCACCTAAGTCCTTATCTCGTACTTTGTTCTGTCCAAAAGGAATTCAAGAAAAGACAGAGATCTGCCGAGTTTGGAGCATAGGCATGTGTAAAACGTGGAATGTTTGTAGAAAAACGAATTAGAACTATCTGATAAGTCCTCAAAATATTATTCTGGATTTTGATTAGAAAATAAGATCTAGATGTATAAAAGTATGATTTAAATTTATTAAATTAAGAAAGGAGAAAGGCAATGTTAAAAACTCTTCTGTGGCTATGTAAGAGAATATTTATTTTTAGGCACATAGAGCTTATTCTTAAAAGTTCAGAAAAATATGTATATCATTTGTATATGTACGCAAATACATATATGCATACATATAAAAATGGTATGCATATATGCATATATATATATATACGTATACAAATGATGCATGTAGGTTTCTAAACTTTTAAGGATAAATTGAAGAAAAGAGAGGGAAAGAGAGAGAGAGAATCTGGGTAAAGAGTATATGGGTGTTCCTCATACTCTTTATGGAGATTTTCTGTAATAAAATTATTTCCAGATAAAAAGTTCCCAAAAATCTATTATCAGGGGTCTCCTGGTGGCTCAGTGGTAAAGAATTTGCCTACCAGTGCAGGAGACGCGGGTTTGATCCATGATCTGGGAAGATCCCACATGCTGTGGAGCAACCAAGCCGTGCGTCACAACAGTTGAGCCTGTGCTCTAGAGCCCAGGAGACACAACTGCAGCCCACGCGCCCTAGAACCTGTGCGCTGCAACAGGAGAAGCCGCTGCAATGAGAAGCCTGCCCACTGCAACGAGAGAAAAGCCCTGGCAGCAATGAAGACTCCGCACAGCCAAAAATAAATAAATAAATGAAATTATTAAAAAAAAAAAATCTATTCTAGAGTTTCTTTCAAAAACAGCAAACTTGAGTCATATAGCTTCAGGGTCAGCAGGCTTTTATGTTTTTTACGGCCTACCTATAACAAAATTTCCCAAAATGTTGACAAGCTAATACTATCGAAGACTGCACATTGAGGTTCACTAAGAAAAAAGAGGAAATATTCACTCGGAAGTGGCTATAAACAGCCACACTTTCCCCCACTTGAAAACAAAAGGTAGTGTTGGCTATTGCCTTTAAAAACGTGGTTGGCCCTTTCCTTACCATGATGACCTGATTTACAGAGGCGCTGAGGAAATTCGTTAGAAAATGGTAAAACAGCTGAGATTTTGGATCCAAAGGTCATGTGCTGACGTAATTTCTTTCCTGAATTTCTTGGAAATTTTGGTCAGGAAATCTCTTGCTGAGTTAGTAAGTAGACACAATACAGATAAGATGAGGGAAAGGTCTGTGAATGAACACTGGCCAGCAACTCACAACTGTCATCCATTCTAACTGCTCATTCGTAGTTTTCTGCAGTCTTTAATCATCCTGACAAGTCATCATCTGTCCTATGCTTAAATAAGTTCATTACACATGAAACAGCACTATTAATCTGTCTCCTTGTATTAACAATGATGTTCATGGCATTAATTTTCATAGAAATGTAAAAACTAGGAAGATTTTAATATCGGTAGAAAAAAACTGATAATTCATTGAAATTCTGATTATGATTAAAAAGGGGAAGTTGGATTTATTTATATATACTTATCTGGAGGAAAAATGTTTATAAATTTCATTAAGCAAAAAAAAGATTGTAAATTAGTTTACTTAATATTGTTCTGATTTTTGTACAAAAAGCTGTAAACTTGATCCCTACCTGCCCCCCAAAACAATCTAGAAGAATAAATTCCAAACAACTCCAAACCATTAACAGTGCTTTCCTGCAGGGAGGGTGGTGGAAACAACTTATTCCCACTTCCTGTGTTTCTTTGTGGGGAGAGTTTCTCTTACACTTCTGACCTCTTGATGCTTATTTCTTGTTCCACTCCTTGGAGGTGTGTGGACGATATGGTGGGGTATGTTTATTCTCTCCAGCTCTTATTTCCAGGAAAGGAATAGGTATTAGAGAGCTACCATTCCTGGGTGAAGGGGTAGATTGGTAGGTTTGAAGAAATGAACGGGTGTGACTCAGTCACACTGCCTCTTCCCCTCTGGAAGCAGACTTTGCAGAAACCATCCTTCATTTCAGGCTGTAAGTTATGGGAGGTAGACCCTCTGAGGAGAGGAGGCTGTGGTTGTGAAGGGTTCCCCATGACCCTAGGGAAAGTGCTACCCTACAGGTTTGGTATTAATAAGCCCGCAGCTGTCTCCCACCTAGGCTATAGCTTCTCCAGTGGATCCAGCAGTAACAAAGCTAATGTGCTGTCTGCCTGATTCCTTATCTCTCACTGGTTCTGAATTTGGATGAGTAACAAGTATCATTTATTAGAGGCCCTCGAACATGAAAGCACTATTTTCTTTGTATTTGTTATGCTTGTATATGGTTTGAATATTTTGTAAGGATGACATGTATTGCATGTAGAGATACTGATATCTTTAGATATAGAGATATAAGCTCATAAAATCTATATCCTTCATTTTTACCTAATGCGTGCACATGCTAAGTCACTTCAGTCGTGTCCAGCTCTGTGATCTCATGGACTGTAGCCCACCGGGATCCTCTGTCCACGGGGTTTTCTCCAGGCAAGCATACTGGAGTGGGTTGCTGTGCCCTCCTCCAGGGGATCTTCCCAACCCAGGGATCAAAGCCACGGCTCCTGGGTTGCAGGTGGATTCCTTACTGCTGAGCTACCAGGGAAGCCCTTTTACCTAATATCAATATTCTTATTTCCTCTCTGATACGTATTGTCCTTTATACTTCAGTTGCTTAAAGCAACCACATTGCCTTCCAAGCTTAGAGGGAGTGTTTTCCTTGATCTACTTTCTACTCCTTTGGTATTGGACACAAATTCTCTAGTTCTGTACATACTTTCTGTTATGATATAACTATCTAATGACCTTCTCTCAAGAAGGTCATTGCCTTTCTTTTCCATTAAGTCATTCCTATTCTGACTTGGGAAAAAGCTCTCCCTCTTTTTCCAGACTCCCAAAATAATTTTTCTTTGGTGACAGCCTAAGAGTGGTCTCCCAAGAATTTATGGAATGCTTTCTTCATTTTCCACATCACGGACTTCAGATATATAAAATACTATGTCCTTTCAAATCTCTTTCTTTCCAGGCAAAATGTTCTGACTTTTTTAAAGCTGTCCATCACATGACGTGGTTCTGATTCCCTTTAATATATTGACGGCTCAGTGGTAAAGAACCTGCCTGCCAACGCAGTAGATGTGGGTTTGATCCCTGGGTTGGGAAGATCTCCTGGGGAAGGAAATGGCAACCCACTCCAGTTATTCTTGCCTGGGAAATCCCATGGACAGAGGAGCCTGGCGAGCTACAGTCCATGGAATTGCAAAAGAGCCAGGTACACCTCAGTGACTAAACAACAGCAACCATATATTGGCCAGTTTCCTCTACATGGCCCCCGGCTTGTTGATAAACCCCCCAAAAGATGTTAAGTGATGACACCCACAGTGGACTACAGCTCTCTGGGTGTGATCCAACCAGTGCTGAACAGAAAAGCGTCACAGCCTACCTCATGGGTGTCACGCTCTTAGCACAGTGGGAAGAGTGGTGGTTACTCTTACCATATGCATGATACTGATGATCATATCATAGGATCCACTCATACTGGGCTAACTAATATGTAACACATAATCACTTTCATCCATGCTGTTGGTAACACAAGTTCATTCCTGTGTTATATATATTTCAGTCACTTCCACACTAAATTATAAACACCCCTACTTCTACTACAGTGATCATCTCTTCGCAACCAAGTATCCTTCCTCCTCTGTAGTCTATTGCTGCTCTAACCTGGTGACTCTGATCTAAGTAATTTGAAGTTACTCTTGCAAATACCACTAATAAGAAAAATTAAATAGTCCCTTTTCAGGACCAGTACTGCCCTCTAGAAATGTTGACATTGATGGCCATCCCCTTGTTCTTGGCTTCTAGACCCATCAGTGTTCCAGAAAAACATCTATTTCTGCTTTATTGACCATGCCAAACCCTTGACTGTGTGGACCACAATAAACTGTGGAAAATTCTGAAAGAAATAGAACTACCAGACCACCTGACCTGCTTCTTGAGAAATCTGTATGCGGATCAGGAAGCAACAGTTAGAACTGGACATGGAACAACAGACTGGTTCCAAACAGGAAAAGGAGTACGTCAAGGCTGTATATTGTCACCCTGCTTATTTAACTTCTATGCAGAGTACATCATGAGAAACACTGGGCTGGAGGAAGCACANCACCCCGAAAAATATTTTTGCTTTCAGACAACACAATACCTCAGGCTGCCCTGGTGGCTCAGCCGTAAAGAATCCACTGTAGTGGACCAGACTCTGGTTCCATCCCTGGGTTGGGAAGATCCCGTGGAGAAGGAAATGGCAACCCCCAACCCCCAGAATTCTTGCCTGGAGAATCCCGTGGACACAGGAGCCTGGGGGTGGTGGTGGTGAGGGCTACAGTCCATGAGGTTCAAGAGTTGGACAAGACTGAGTGACCGAGCACATATGCGGAAAGCAGACCCACCTTCCTTTCCACGTATTTAATAAGGCATCTTATTGTGTTTAATGAGAAACCAAAGAGCTTGGCTATTTTTCTTTTGCATTTATGGTGTGAATTCCCATGGTTTCTGTGGAAGTTAAGATCAGTTGTCAGGTTTACTGTGTATATAGCTGCTACTGTGCCAGCATGCTTGTGGGTGTGAGAGAATCGTTACCAGTTGAAGTCCAGGTGAGAGACTCCTGGATCTTGGAAAGGGGAAAGCATAGCCTCCGTTAGCTGAAACAGCAAGAAGAAGAAAAGCCCACCTCAAAGTCTCCTGAAAGAGAAGGACAAGAGGGAATATCTGAAAGGAGCTGAGTCATTCAGACAGGAGGGCTGCTACCGAAGGAACAAGCCTATTCTAGAACTCCAGAAGGAGAGGTAATCTGCTTCTAGGCAAAAGAATCCATATCGTAATGAGAGATGCAGGGCGTGGTAGTGCATGAGTATGAGAAATCTCTATCATCTTTATCTTGAGGTGCAGAGCCAGATAAAGGGTGGGCCAGGTAGGCAGGATCCAAGAACCTACCATATGTAAATCCAAAAGAAGACCACAAACAGGTGTAAGGGAAATGTTTTTTGTTTTCTTTGATTTTCAGCAAAATCCTTTATTTACCTTTTGTTCTCAACCCCATCACATGAGTACAGGTAGCCAGGTACCTGTGTGGGCTGTGGGCTTTGTAAATGTAGAGCGATCAGTATATGTAGAAACCATGCATCTCAATGATTCTGTAACAAGAACTTAATGAGCAAAAAGACTTCATGTGTGTTTGAAATGTCTGCCCTTTCCTGCATTCCCATCACTAGAAATTATGCGTTGAAATTTTACTCAGTGTAGACATGTTGTCTATTTTTCCCTGTGGCCGCGCCACACAGCTTGTGGGATCTAAAGGGATCTTCAAATAGGGATTGAATCTGGGCCATGGCAGTGAAAGCACCAAGTCTTAACCAATGGGAGCGATTGAGAGTCCTCTTGAGAGTCCCTTGGAGCAAGATCAAACCAGTCAATCCTAGAGAAAATCAACCCTGAATATTCATTGGAAGGACTGACGCTAAAGCTGAAGTTTCAATAATTTGGCCACCTGACACAAAGACTGACTCATCTGAAAAGACCCTGATGCTGGGAAAGACTGAGGGCAGGGGGAAGAGGGGACAACAGAGAATGAGATGATTGGATGGCATCACCAACTCAATGTACATGAGTTCAAGCAAACTCCAGGAGACAGTGAAGGACAGGAAAGCCTGGCATGCTGCAATCCATGGGGTTGCAAAGAGCAGGACATGACTTAGCAACTGAACAACAGCAACTAACCACTGGACCACAGGGAAATCCCTAAACATGTCTTCTTTGCACATTTGTTAGTAACTACCTAGTGTGTTTCAGGTTATCTTTACTTCTGACAGTTGTTCCTCCCAGAAGCTGCTGGTTTGCTCAAGGACAGGGCTATATGTAGTTGGGGAAAAAATGTTTGATAAACTGTGGGTTAGAGAGGAGAAGTGAGACATCTGAGATACTCCCTTTCGTATCTTTGATGGTCTCAGAACTGCCTTCATTTATTCCTTCCGATAGTTGCTGTGGGTTTCCCAGGTTGCTCAGTGGTAAAGAATCCATGGGTCAGGAAAATCCCTGGGAGGAGGAAATGGCAATCCACTCCAGTATTCTTGCCTGGTAAATCTCATGGATAGGGGAGCCTGGTGGGCTACAGTCCATGGGGTTGCAAAAGAGTCAGACAGGATTTAGTGACTGAAAATGCACACCTATATAGATGCTGTGCTAGGTGCCAGAATATATTTGTGGATAAAACAAAAATTCCCATCTTTGTAGCATTTCTATGGGAGAAAGACAGATAATGGGCATGACAATTAAGTAAATCACATAGCATATTAAACAGTAAGTGGTTTATGAAAAAAAGAAAGCTGAGTAGGGTAATGAAAAGCAGGAAGGAGAACAGTTCCTCTTTTAAATAGGGTCATCAGCCATGCCGTTTTAAGACGGTAGACTTTGTGCAAAGACTGGAAGGAGGTGAGGAAGTGAACTGCTCAGCTGCCAGTGAGACAACAAGTCAAGGACTGAAAGAAGCTTAGGACCAATAGTTTCTTAGGAGGGAGAGCCGCAATTAATTCCTGGGATTATATTGGTTGCCTGGGGTCACAGAAGTAGTCTTTATTTCACGTTTCCTGCTTTCAGAACCCACTTCTAAATGCTTTAAATGCCACATTACTATCTCATGGATATTGATTTGAGTATTGACAAAATCAGGTTCTCAGGATGCCCACTTGTTTTTCTCTTTTCTGGCGCCACGGATGCTATGAGTGATGTGTGATGTGTGCTCAGTCACATCCGACTCTTTGAGACCTCATGGACTGTAGCCTGCCAGGCTCTTCTGTCCATGGAATTTCCCAGGTAAGAATACTGGAGTGGGGATTGGAGTTGCCATTTCCTACTCCAGGGATCTTCCTGGCCCAGGGATCAAACCCACATCTTCAGTGTCTCCTGCATTGGCAGGCAGATTCTTTACCACTGTGCCACCTGGAAAGCCAGTGCTATGGGTAGTGGAGGCATAAATTTTCTCTCTAATTTCCCTGGTGGCTCAGATGGTAAAGAATCTGCCTACAATGAGGAGACTTGGGTTCAATCCCTGGGTTAGGATGATCCTTGGAGAAGAGAATAGCAACCCACTCCAATATTCTTGCCTGGGAAATTCCATGGACAGAGGAGGCTGGCAGGCCACAGTCCATGGTGTCGCAAAGAGTTGGACATGACTGAGCAACTAATACTTGGATTGAGA